>VZRQ01000602.1:306089-342486 GCA_013397975.1 Machaerirhynchus nigripectus
AAATTAACATTGTATTGAAGGTAAGTTTAAATACTAAGAATTTGCTTTTACTGATACTTAATTTGAATTCAGATACTCCTAGTTGTCTATAATTTGAGTTAAAACAGCCATTTTTCTGTTCTAACTAGGCTTTACAAAGACCCTTCTTTGTTCCTCCTCAGTTTTCAGTCTGAAACATTTAGATGATACATGTTAATAAAAACATTGTACTAGGTTCTTAAGATTATAGCAAAAATACTATCATTTGCAGTAATGTAACTGTATGTGTGTATATGTATGTATGTATATATACAGAATTGTATATAGTAATTGCCACTGATCTTCTTTTGTCTAAAAATATGAGCATATTTAAAACTTCAGCTAGGGATATGGCTCTATGTTTTTAAGTTCACTGTGAGTGTATTTGCATTATTGCAGGTTTTGGAGAGCCATTTAATCCTTACGCACAGAACATGTGAAGGGATATTGCAGATATATTTGTTTTATAGCATAAACTGTTGTGATTAATGCAGGATTTTATTAATAAAGTATCTTCAAGTAAATATATTTAGTTCCAAAAAAAGACAAGAGTAGTAAGTATCTTGTGTTTATTCTGTACAGTGAGGATGAGCCATTTTCTTCCAGCTGTTATGGCACACAAATATATGCCAGTCGTGTGCTTTGAAGTGGGGTGTGTGACACATGGGACATGCATAGTTGTATTATGAGGTGTGGTGCTTTTGTTAAATCACTGTATTTTTATATTAAGAAAAAATTTAAAAGACTAAAATAATTGAAATTAAATTTTAAATTGGTTTAAATATAATGGCCACAATGGATTGTGTATATCTTAGATCTTTTTCAGCAAGATAATTCTGTGGGGATCAGGTAGCTTCTCCTTATTTTTTGATATGTTCCAAAGAGCTGCTTTTACTAGGTGAATAAGGAAATGAGTCACAGCTTTATAAATAAATCAGTGAAGTTATGCTTCTACTGAAAACTGGTGACTTACATTGTTAATTTTTCTCCTGTAAGTTGCAATTCAGTGTCTGGAGACTGTATTTAAGATTACCCTGGAAGATACTCATCTTGCATCCTCACAGCATTTGATAGAAATGTTCACAAATTCTATTCAAAAGGTAAGAATTTAATTTAGATTCTAGAGTTACTCTGCCAACATGTGCTAAGGTTTCATATTGTATACACAATATTAAAGAGCTGTATAGGTCAAAATGATGTGAAAACTTAAAGAAATTATGGAAAAAGCTAGATTTCCATAAAAGCTAGCATAATGAGAATCTTTGGGGGCAGTGGGAGGAATTAATTTCAGCTAGACAAGGAAAATTCCATATAGAAAATTACTAAAGAGTGGATGCCTCATTCTCACTAGGAGTTTTTTATTCTTCATTTAAGCATTTTGCAGTTCCCAGAGAAAATGCCTGATGTGCCTGAGGTCATTTGTAGTTTGCTGATGCTTCTCAGTTCCTTCTGAAAGTTTTTGATAAAATCACGGCTTATATATTAAAGGAAAAAATCTTGGGTTTTTTCCCCTTACAGAATGACATGCTGCCTCTCTCACGTTCTTTACCAGAGGGCGTTGTAAAGGCTGACCAACTGAAGGATGAAGGTTTGTAATAAAAATAGAAATAAATTGTCTTATGCTCTTACTACATTTTTGCATTGTTGTGAGTAGTGATAGTATAGCAGCTGGGTACCACACACCCCACAAAAAACTTCAGCTTATACATTCTCTGGTGACTGCTATGTCATAAGAAGGCTAGGTGATCCAGGAGCAAAGAAAATAATGTTTATTTTCTTCCTGGCTCTAGAGGTTGCTTAAAATCTAAGGGATTACATGTAAAGTTGGAAACATTCCTAGGTAGCAGAAGCTTTAAAGAACGACCAGCTATTGTTTGGCTGTTTGTACATGGAATTGTTACACAAGTTTCTACTTTTATTACAATGGTTATGTGATGTCAAACATTTGTAAAAAACTGAGCCAGCAGAAGCCAATGGAAAAATTCTTGTGAACTTACTGGGGTTAATATTTCACATATGTGAAATTATTTGTGTGCTTTATAAAAATTGCAGACAAACCAGTTGTTTATTTTCACTTTGGCAGCTGTTATTGCTGTTCTGTAAGGAAAAGCAGCTGTACCATAGAAGTCACTAATGCCTAAGAAGGAATCCATGTTATTTCCCCTCAAAAACAAGGCGAGGGGAATGGAAAAAAGCATGTAGCACTGATGACTGTTATGAATTTTTATGGATTGATGCCTTAAGAATCACATTGTTTATGACCTGTTAGATTATCAGATAGTTGAGTTTTATAGGAAAAAGAAGTAAACTTCTAGTTGCAAGGCAAATGTAATCCTCTCAAATTTCCATAATAATGTGGAAAAAGTCCTACTGTTTTTCAAAATGAGTTCCATCTCTTGCTTATCTCAAAACTGGTCATCTGTAATCATAAATGCAGTCCACTACTGGCTCTGAAAGTAAGTTTTCCTAATTGTTAGAGTTGCTCATTAGCTCTTTAATTCCAAAGATGAGAGTTCAAACATGGTTAGGTCACAGGTGAAAATCTGTCAGTTGTAACCTACCTGCTGTGTGTGTTGGCTTTTCATTTTGCTGTTACTGCCAACTCATGGAAAATGAAGAATACCTCTAGGTCTCAGTAGGGTTATTGAACTGTAGGAATAGTCAGCACTTTGCAGGTGTGGACGTTAAAGCTGTTTTAAATCTGTGACTTCAGTCTTGCTGTCTTTCAGCCCACAAGGGTTTGTGAAATAGACTGAGGAAATTAAATTAGTGTGTGCTACGTGTTAGTCTTTGTGTGGTTTTACCAAAGTAATTACACAGCTCTACTGAAAAAAATTGAAAGGGTCTAAACTTTAACAAAGGACCATTTGAAGTGTCAGCTGTTGGGGGCATTAGGAAGCAGTTTTGAACTGCTTGAAATGCCTCTGGTCATTTCCCATAATAAAATTAAAACTTAGTATCCTGCTTTCTGTTTTTTTGATCCTCCACATATTCACACCATATTATCTATCACCACTATCATGCTTTTCAGTTGTGAGTATTTTCTAGGCTGAGTTAGGATATAAATTAGATAACTTGGGGAAGTCTATTTGACCTGTATCTTCTTTAATATCTATTCTGTATTTTCTATAACTGGGATTTCCTTATTTCTATTTGTATTTCCTTACCAAAGGAATAACTTCCCTCACCTTTGTGGCCACCAGGCTGCTCCTCATCTGGTCTCAAACCAGTCCTAATATTTGTAGAACTTGGCTAATGAATGGCAAAACAAAATCAGGGAGCTGAATTTTCTTTCCTGGTCCTTATACAATCAGGCAGTAATATACCCTTCAGACTACTAAATACTTGAATTTGCTTGCCTAACCTTGTATATCACTTGACACTTTGGCCTAGTGTAAGAGCACAGATTATGTGCAGGTTTGTATAGTGTAATGGTGGCCTGATCGTAAAAAGATCCGGTTTTTACTACCACAGTATAATTTTAACAATAGGTAGTATTCTCAGTATAGAGGACACATATTCAAAAGTATAGCGAATTGTGTAATTTTTTTTTCTTAAGGATTTTGTATGATATTAAAACAGAATAGTTGCTTTTCCTTATCTCAGCAAGTTAGTAGATGTAGCTATTTTTCTGTTTTCCTTTAGCAAGGTTGCAGCTGGAGAGAGAGATAACAAAAAGGGTATGCACTGATACTATCTCCAGCTTAGCCTTGCGTTCTGGGTCATCTTCAGACCCATATCAGAAATTCTAACATTGATAGTCATTGGTGGAATTTTTGTTTTAAATGAGCCCTAATTGCTGCAGTCTTGCTGAGTGCAGCCAACTTGCAAGGCTTTTTTGTCTGACAACATAATTTAGTGTACAGATCTTTACCTTAGAACAAAGGAAAGCTGCATAGACAGTGAGCCTCTAGAAACAAGAGAGATACTGTTACATTCTGTGTGTATTTTGAAGGTTTGACTTCTCACTGGAAGGGATTGCTGACTATAATCACAGTCTAGTATAGCACTATTAAGAGGATGTGATTTTGTACTGCTTTGATGATACTTTGTTACTTAAATCTGGTTTTGTTCACTAAGCTCTCTGTTTTCAAAATAAATGCAAGTGCAGTTGTTTCAGTTAGTGCAAGCATGGAGGACTTGCTCCACAGTCTTGCTTTCTGTCAGAGATAAACTTGCGCTGACTGAACTTTCCTAGCCTTTCCTTATGCAGTTGCCTACATCAGTAATAACTTACTGACCTATCCCTTGACTTGTTTATTTTAGGAGAAGGTTAAAATATTTGGCCAAAGTACAAGAGTGTAAGTCTGTAATTTTCGTGACAATTTCTTGACGTTTCTATGAAATCAAGGCTTCTGTAGGATCTAGCTGGCCAAAAATTGATAGTAGCAGGGCCACAGACAAGTTTGGGCACTCTGAACTAGGATTTTTTGCTACTGTGTCATCAGAAACTACCAGAATTGCCTTGTGTTGGGGACAAAAGAACGTGTAAGGTGTCTTTTGTCCAGAATTTTCTGTCCATAGAGAAATTACATTAATGTTTCTGGGGTTTTTTTCACTGGACTTAAAACATGTGAAACTTTGTTATAGACTAGAAGTTCTAACCTTCCTTGGTGAGAAATTTTACCTCTGAATCCTTTTAGATTGCTTATACTACACATAATGTTCATTATCTTAATTAATTAATTAAGTAGTATCACAAAAATGGGGCTTATGTGCTTAGTTTTACTTTTGTTCGTTTTTTTTGTTATGTAGATAGTTACAAGGGAGTTGTTGGGACATACAAGAAAATGAGATTAAAAAATTAACATAACCTACTGGACTTGCAAAGATAGTTAAGACTGATGAATCTACAGTGGAATGGAACTGCAATTAGAATGCCATTTCTGAGTGAAGTGATCTTTGCTTAACAGCAGAAACTAGTTGGAAAGTCTGAAATACCAAGATGAGAAGAGGAAGGTTTCTATGATGCACTGCAATGTACATAATAAACTTCATAGACATAGTAGATACTTTTATATTTTATTCCACGACATTTCTGTTTAAAAGACTGTAACTCAAAAAAGTGCAGTCATAACTCATTGTAGATGCTGTAAGGTAGCTGCTCTATTTCTTTCATACAGAGCTGTCTCATCTAACTACTTAAGACCTTTTATTTTTTATTTCAGGTAATAATCATATGAAGGAAGAAAATTACGGTGCTGCAGTGGATTGCTACACTAGGGCTATAGAACTGGATCCAAACAATGCCGTCTATTACTGCAACAGGTAAAACTAAAATGATTCATTCCTGGACTTTGTTAACATTATTTTAAAGAAAAATTGTGATGCAGGTCAAAGTAACATGAGGCTAGAAACCCCACTATTCAGAAATCTATTGTTAGAGTTGTAAAATTAGAGTAAAAGTGAGCTCATTCAGCATATCTGTATCAGTTAAAGGTGTAATATGGGCTTTGAAATTACTTACAACTCTTCAGATCAGGTATTGTGCGTCAGGCTGTCTATATGAAATCACAGTGTAGGCTGTGATTTCCAGCCTGCTGAGAGCAGTAAAAGCCTTTTTCTCTGGTGTTCTAGTGACTCAGCTGCTTGCTCTGTCTCCACTAGTACTAGCTATCTCTGGCAAAAAAAAATCATCAATGTGGGAATACCATTTTGGAGATTTCAAGCATTTTGTAAATATTCAGTATTTTTATGTGTGACCTGTTGAAAAATAACAGTGCTGCTGTTACAGTTTTGTTATCTAATCTGTTCTTTATCATCATGAAGACATAGTGATTTGGCATCAGGTAAGCTTGAAAGGGCATGTTAACCTGGTCACACTTGTCTGCTCTTGCGGAACACTGCCTGGAAGACCAGCCCAAGAGCAAAGGTAGTCTCAACTGTGGGCCCTACTGGAATAAGCCCACCTCTAGAGTGCCTCCAATATTAATTTCAGGATATAGGATATGTTAACTTAACTGCTGTCAGTCTGGCCTTGTGGCATTGTACCCACTGGATTATGCTGGTTTTGGAGCTCTGTGTCCATTGCTCCAGAGTTTAGTTTGTGATAAAAACAAATGAAAGATTCAGTGTTTAAATGCAAGTATAAAGAGAAAGGAAATACGCCGTTTGCTAACATTTTACATATTTAAGATGGCAGTTCAAAGTGTAAATTGTCTATATTCCGTGTGAAAACTGATCACATGAGTGATTTTAGGTATAAAATGGAAGTATCAACCACATTCAAAAGCTTCCCAAAATCACTGGAAGTTTCCACAGTAGAAGGGGCTTAAATATCAAAGCTATAATTAGCAAGAGCAGAAATAATTTTTGTGTTGCATCATCACATACCACATTTTTGAGGACCAAAATTAATCTTGATGTCAATCAGTACAGTATTGTATGTAATTATTTAGAAGAAAACAGGAGTTGTTTGGAGTTTTATGGATGATAGGGTATTTGAATAAGTATACACCTTATCTTAAGCTTGTTTAGGGGACATACTGCGTTCAGTGGGTTTGCTTTTCATACACAGCAGTGCAAAAAAGAGAGGGCTGATATGCTCTCAGAATTTTAACTGGCCACATAAATCCTTTGTGAACATGGAAAAACATTTTCTCTTCAAACACATGCGAGAACAAGCATTGCCCCTAGCTTTTATTTTTAAATCTTCACTGGCATCTGTGGAGTTGGACAACTGTCAAACTGCCTAAAATAGATAAGTAGTCCCATTCAGAAGACATTTTAATCGAAGTCAGAAAAACCCATGCAATTTGGAGGTAATCACAGGAGAAAGGATTCTTAATAAGAAAGAGAAATGCTTTATGCAATGATAATATTGTAGTTTTTACTATTTTTTTTAACCACGGAAGAGTGGTTTGAGACCCTTCAAACTGGCGAAGTTTTGCTTATTAATGTGTTTCAATGTCCTTTTTAATTGGCCAAGTCTTTAATCTTATTGTATCAGTATCTGCAACATTTAGTATTTCTCCAATATAGAGAAGCAATTGTAATTTAGTAATGCAGAGGTTATTGAGAAATGTTATTGTGATTTACCTACAAGCATGAATTGACTTTTAAAAAAATTAACAGGGAAAAATCACAGCATTCATTTAAATGGCTGTAAAACAATACTTTTTGCTGGAAAACACCAATTGTACAAAATATTTCTCCTTAAAAATGATTTTATATAAACTACTACTTGACAGTTTCACTTCTTGTAATAGGTTTTATGATTTATTTTGTGCATAGTCATATGCTAGATCTTAGACCGTTCCTTACAATTATTTGTCCTTTGTGTCTTCAGAGGTGAGTGCATGTTCTCCAAAACCGAAGTCCAGCAATGCACCTATGCATGTACTTATACCATTTGCTTGTCCTACGTCATTAAAGAAAGTTAAGCATTGCCTAAATAGAGAATGTAAAGTCAGTAAGATTAAATAAGTCACAAATGTGAATATCTAAGCTTGGGGTTTGGTTGGTTTTTTTGGTTTTGTTTTGGGGTTTTTTTTTGTTTCAGTTTGGTGTTTTGTGGGTTGGTTGGTTGGGTTTTTTTGACAAAACTCTCATTTCCTTACCATCTTTCTTTTAGGGCTGCTGCTCAAAGTAAGCTCAACAACTTCAGGGAAGCAATAAAGGACTGTGAGAGTGCCATTGCAATAGATCCAAAGTACAGCAAAGCATATGGAAGAATGGGGTAAGCTAATAGAAATCTGAGTAAACACTGAAGACCCATGTGTACATCACTGTAGATTTTCTGAAATACGGGGAGCCCAGGTTGTTTTATTTAGTTGACATTCTTGTTCTGAAAGTGTAGGAACTTTCTGAAGATGACCCTGTCAGACTGTCAGCTCTTTTTATATGTGGTTGTTACCAGCATTTTCATCATATTTCATCAGTTTGCAGTTTTTATCTTTCAATTTATCAACTTGCTGGATTTAGTTTAGGAAGTAATTATGGTTTTTTCCTACCTCCTAGCTAGTTACAAGAAATCAAAATTCTGCTGTGGGAACACTGAATCTGTTAATGATGCTGTTAGAGAACAGCATTGCGGCTTCACACTATCAGGAATAAAGCCTTAATTTTTATGTCTCTTTGGCAGGTTTTCTCAGTAATGTCTGAGAGACTAACTGTATAGCCTCTTGAGAGTGGGTTTAAGTGTTACCTGAAAACAATGTCAGGAATGCTCTAACAGGCTGTTGGTTTGAGTGAAGGGCCATCCTTCCAGGATGTCTAGCTTTGCATTTTCAATAATCAAGCACGTTTGTGGTAGTGGACTTAATGCTGCGTATATCTTTTGAGGTTATATTTATACCAGTAAACTAAAAAATGCTTGGGATTGTTTGTTGACTCAGTGGGCACAAAATGGCTCACGTCCATATTATTAAAATTTAGTTTGCAGTATGGAGTGGCCACATCCAAACAATCTATTGCTAAACTGCATTGTCTGTGTTAATTCTGAACCATGTCCTGAAACTGTCTGTAGTAATTCTTGTTGGCTTGGGACAAAACTATGCAGGGGACATTTATTTTAAGATAAAATGTGGTGGAATTCTATCACTTAAAAACTTTCCACAATACAGTTCATTTTACTAATACCAACCTAGACTAAGTAGCTTTTGAAATGATTAATTAATCTTGAAATTTTAGGTTGAATTGGTTGTTGAATTGGTTTTGTTTCATTTAACTCTCCTTAGATTGTTTCTTCATATAGCACAATCCAAGCTCCCTCAATTTCACTGATACGGAGGGATGCTACAGGCTGATTTAATTGGAGATTGGAGATTATTTTAGAGTTTTGGGTGTAAGACCACTATTTCCTTGATACACTCTGAAAGTGGGACCATTATCAGGCAATCAAACTTCTCTTTATTTGATTGTCTGGCTGTTTTAGTAGAGGACATATTTTGAGCTACAAGCCACTGCTTAACTCTGCAGATGCATAAACATTAGGCGTAGGCTGAATGAGGAAACTGCTTGTTTAGTAATAAGTAAAAATCCCACCCCCCAGTGTAGAAACCACCTTCTCAACAAAAAGTCCGTATGAAAAAGATGTTTTCTCTTACTGCATTATGGAAACATACCAGTTTTTCTCAGAATTTGACAGAAATTCTTTATATGTCACAGAAAGATGCAGAAATGCCACAAATATACAGATATGGGAGTAATTTTAAAGTGGGAATATCAGTTAAAGGTGGTATTTCCAGCATGACCCTGAAAGACCACTTCTCTGGGTAGGAATTGTGAGGAAAGAAAGTGTTGTCTGCTGTTCTGACTTGTACTGTGCTCCAAGAAACTTTCTCTGCAAAATACTTTTTTTGTAAAAAGCACTATTGTGTCATAGAATAATGGATTGCATTTCTTGTCTAGTCAGAAACTATTTTGGCAAGTTAATGGGCCAAAAGGGAGACTGTTTTTTATGGGGTAGTTGAGTTAAGAGAGGAAACACTAATATTGTGTGGGTGCCTCCAGGAGCAATAATGGAAACTCCTGGAGTTTCATACTTTCACTGAGAGCAACAACTGTCATGGGTGTATCTAAAACTCTGACCTTGTTTGAGAGAGACAAAAGACCATGGTCTGCTAGTGGGCACAGGCTTATCAACCCAGTCTGTGTAGCTCAGCACACATCAGAAGGTGAACTGAAGTACTAAATAGCTGAATGTGGATTACACAAAACCTTTACAAAATGTGGAATAGATCAGCTTAGGTTTTTGGTCAGTATAAATTGAAAATAAAGTAGAAGATAGAACTGAAACTGCAACCAGATAAACTTCTGGGGTAGTTCAAAGAAAGATGATGTTTTAAATATAATAGCTAATTGAATTTGAAAACAAATACTGCTTAAAAGTAGTAGGTCTGTCCTGTGCTCTCATGAACTGCTGGAGCACAGTCTTTTTCAAAACATTAAGCAGGCTTCCCTGATACAAGGGTTTCTTACAGCATTTTAGAGATATTACAACTATGCTGTATAACCCATTTGTCAAGTTGTTGAAGTACAAGATCCAAAAGGAGAACCTTTGCATTGATCCTGAGACAAAAATCCATTATGCTGAAACTTGTATGTCTAGTATTTTAAAATAATAATATTACTATTGTTAGTATTTTATACATAAATGTGTAAAGACAACAATATAATTACCAAACATCTTCTATGTTCAAAATTTTAATACAATAATTATTATATATAAAAGTATATGGGTTTTAGTATATATATAGATAAATAATGTATTTGTAGGTCCAATTTCTTAACATTGCATAACTCATATTAAGAGTATCCTTGCCCTACTTACTACATCTAAGTTTCTAAATAATCTCTTGTGTCAAAAGAAAAAACCCTTAGAGCTAATGCAAAAAGTCACAGATGCTGGATCCAGCTTGCACTCTTAAAATAAAGACTAAGTCACTTGATGATAGCAAGGGGTTTTTAATTAAACTTGCATATATATGAGACATACAATGCAAGAGGTGTTCTTGAGGCATCCCCTTTTCTGCAAAAACAAGTGCTTACACTAAGCAGTAGTACCACAATAGCAAAACCTGGTTTAATTAAGTGGTCAAGCTAAAAATCAGTTGTGAGATAGTTTTACTTAGAAAATGTATCAGTAGCTTTTGATGATCACTTATGTTCTAACCAGGATTTCTTTATTTCACATTAGATTGGCTCTGACCTCAGTGAATAAATACGAAGAAGCAGTTACCAGTTATCAAAAAGCACTGGATCTTGATCCAGAGAATGACTCTTACAAGTCAAATTTGAAAATAGCAGAACAGAAGCTAAGAGACGTGTCCAGTCCTGTAAGTTTGCTCTGTTATCTATTTATTTACTATAGTTTTCACTGGGATTTTGTAGGAAACTTAGCTTCATTTGCAATTTGTTTGTAGACTGGAACTGGACTGAGTTTTGACATGGCAAGCTTGATAAACAATCCTGCCTTCATTAGTATGGTGAGTATATCTCAAGGTTTACATCATCCCATTTTAAAAACTGAACTTGTAAGAACAACTGTTGTTCAATAACACAAGCAATTTTAATGATTATTATTATTATAGCAGTGGTTTTATTACACTGAATTTCAACTTTTCTACATCATTTCACACTCAAAACAGTAAGTGAAGCATGTATCTCCAGTAACGCCTGTCTTATTTCCAGCTGATTCTCTGTTACTTATAGAAAACAAAACACATAGATTAGCTATGCTGTTTTTATGTATGGTATGACAGTAAAGCTCTTGTCAACAGCATGATGAAAATATCTTCAATTCTCCACAGAGCAGTTAACAATGATACATGGACTAAAGTAACTCTCCTTTGGGAGAACTACCCAAGAGACCTTTCTGTTCTTACTTTTCCAAATTATCCCTAATAACCCTAAGAGTTCAAAAAATTAATATAAATAGCATATAGTGCATTCTTTTATGTTCAATACAATAAGAAATTGTGTATTTCTCCCTCAGTTTTCTTTTTTTTCCTGCATGGCTTTCTTAGCTAAATGGAATTAATTAACTTTGTAGAATGGAATTTGGAGAAAAAGAATGAAAAAAAAACCCCACAAAAACAAACCCCAAACTTACTTCTTTTAAGAAAGCAGTTAAAACTTTACAAGCCCTCTGGTAGCTTCATTGGAACAGCACATTTCAACCAGTGCTTTTGTGTGGAAGGGCACTGCATTCAAAAAAGATCCATACGTCTGGTTTGATAACATGGTCCAAATAATAAAGACAGTAGGCAAGGAAAGAGGGAGCAAGTTCTCTGATGGCATTCTGATTAATCTCTGATTAAATAGCACTGGAACTCTGTGTACCACTTCACTGGCCACATGACATACTCAAGACAACCTGTGTATGTTTAGAATCGATGATGTATGGAGCTGCCTTTTGGGAAAGGATCTTTTGACATTATTTCCAGAAGATGCCTGGTCAAGTAGCTAGAACACAGGGCATTTATCCAGGAATGAATGAGTTATTTTCCCAAGGTGGTTACTTGTTTTGTTGTTAAGGTGAAAAAATCGCCTGTCTGACCTTGAGAAAATTGCTTGTAGCCTCCATTTCAGGCCCCTAAACTAGAAAAGGCTTATTACTGATGGAAGAAACTAACCCTGTATTAAGAACAGAATTGACATGCATGTGACATTTTATATCTAACTATTAACTAGAGAAAAAAGTTTATTTACTTCTGAGTTATCTATGTATGGTGATATGTTGATCAGTAAAATGAATATTGGATATATCTGATTTTTGTAGTACCTTTAATTAAAGAAAGTTAAGAAGCACATACTGTGTTTTGAGTACTGGTGGTATATTCCTACAGACACTGATTTCTGTAGGAATTACATCACTAGTGTTGAAAAAACACGTTTTTTTCTGTAGTATCAGTCCATAGACACCTTTACACTATGGTAAATCCAATATAATTTTACAAGTTATCTTAATGAATGAGAAATTTAAATAGCCTCATGCTTACTAAAAAATAAGAAGATAATGCAGTTACCAGAGAAGATATACGTTACCACAAAACCATGCTATAAAGTAAGTCCACACTCTGGTTTACTCTGAAATATTTTGTGGCTGTAATCTTAACTGTTAATGCCTGGTACTAATAATAGTTGCAAAATTAATTTATTCAGGCTGAGAAGCAACAAAATACAGACTTTTGTCCAAAAAGTCCAGTAGAAAACATTTGTACTTGCAATTCTTCAATGTTTTGTTTGTTTGTTTAGTTTTCTGTTACTGGGTTTTTTATGTTCAGTGGCTCATCATATTTTTCATGTCTGAATCTGTGACCACCGGTTTTTCTTTAACACATAACAAATTGTATCAGCTTCATTTGAATGAAATACATTGTTGTAGTGATTCTTTTTGTTGTGCATGTAAACTTAACTTTGTAATAAAACAGAACACAGCATGTGGGTTTTCCCCCCATGTTTTTCTCAGTAATACCCAAGTATTAAATGTTTTATAGTTTCAACTGTATATTGTCTATTCTAGGCAGCAAGCTTAATGCAAAATCCTCAAATTCAACAACTGTAAGTATTAAAATGGGATATCATTAAAACAAATGTCCTTAGACATTTGAATTAATAAAAGATGTATAGTACTTACATCTGTATTTTTGAAATGCAGATATATTACTGAAAATGTAATTTTATTTTTGCTTACTGTGAAAGTGTAGTTTCTTCTCCTCGCAGCTTAGTTCCTCTCAGCAATTCAAAGGCAACTGGGGTTTACGGCTTACAGTAAAGGTCCCTGCACACCCAATACCAACACTGTGCTAACTGTTCCAGGATGTCAGGAATGATGTCAAATGCCATTGGTGGCCCTGCTGCTGGGGTTGGTGGCCTATCGGATTTATCCAGCCTGATCCACGCGTAAGTAAGAACTCCATAGTTTTAACTGTCACATTTGTAGTAGGATAACTGTGCAACATCTATTTAAAAGGGTACAGTGTCAAATGAATTATACTGTGGCCTATTCCCACTATTTGTTATTGAAACCGAGAACTTGAAGACTTATTTTCCAGGACCTTGTTTGTTTGCTCCATACATTTCCATCAGTTGGAATGACTGAACTGCTGTGTGCTCAGCTTCACTTTCTGGTTCTCATATGTTGTTATTTTCTAATGCCACTTACTAAAAACGTTCCTTTAAATCTCTAAGTACTCCTACATGTGCTTTCAAATTGTGTGGATAAATTTACTACCAGATACTAGTTAGGAAAGATACAGATTTACTTAGCACAAGTCAAACCAATTTCGGCTCTGGCACCCCTCCGTTTAGACAAGGAGTGTTTCAGGGAACTCAGTATAATGAAGGATACCTTTACAAAAGCCAGGACCCAAGGCTTTTATAATATAATGATGATACCCATCTGGAAGGGTCTGCACAAAAACATGCCATTTGCTTATATGCCAGGATCTCCTAAAGGGCATACAATTTTACTTTATTTCAGCATTCTAGCCAACTATTTTTAAGTTTCACCTCTTCAGGGCAGAAGTAATTTATAATTTATGTCACAGACAGAAATCTATCACTGCAAAAATCTAGGTCTATTTTCACAAAAAACGTGTACTACACAGACATCTATGACAATGTGGCTTTCCTTCAACCTGCACTGTAGTTTGAAGGAGTCTTGATAGTTTGCTACTTGCACAAAATGTAGAAGTAACAGAAAGGACAAGCTAGGCTTTTTGTGAAGTTCTATTTTTTACTTACTTGTTTTTTATTAGTAAACAAGTGTTACCCTTATCTTTTACATGGAATTAGTCTCACCTGTTAATTTAACTCTTAAGCTACAACTGTTACAGAGATGGATCTGTTATTACTTCAATCATGCAAGATATAAAAATTTGATAGTATGCTTGCTTTCTACTAATGACATCTTGTTCACAAGTACAAGTTGGCAGCTGCACACTGTATTTCTGGAACCATTAACATAAGGTTGCATGTCAGCTCTAAGAGTAGTTAGTTTAAACAGTTAGGGTGGATCCTCTCAAAAAGAAGGGAATAAATCACTGGAGCAGATGTGTTATTTTACCATAAAAGGTAATACATTTTGTAAGGTGATACTTTTCTCCTCCATGTTATCAAGTAGAAGAAATAGTACTAAAGAATGAAAATAAATTTATGATGATGATCCTTTTTAGAGACACTTTAACCAGATAAAGTCATAATACTGCAAATACCTCTCAAGACAGTAAATCAAGATATCTTTAATCTTAATTTTAATGTAAAGCACCTTTCAGCTGTACTGGCATATCCTGTTTTCTTACAAATGCTGCTTTGACTTGCTGATTTCACTTAAAACTGTTCAACACAGGGGGCAGCAGTTTGCACAGCAGATACAGCAGCAGAATCCCGAGCTCATAGAGCAACTGAGAAATCATATCCGGAGCAGGTATTTGAGTGGCAGCACTGAAGAACATTCCTGACTTCAAGGAGTCATATGAATTGGAATGATATATAACCCCAAAATGCATACCATAGTTAGTAGCAAAAGCACCATTGTAACTCTTCTGCTTGAATAGAAGACAGAAAATTCTTTGTGTGTGTTTGCAAACAAGAATAAATCTGGTAAACAGATCTCTTGCACATAACTTGGAACATAGCGTTTATGTACAGTTACTCCTCTGAAAATTAATACACTGAATAGGTGGTTTATTAAAATCCCCAAGTCCAAGTCATTTCAGTATGTCCATCAGATTGACCTTTGGGGCTACTGAGCGGGGAGTTTTGTAGTCTGCTGATCTTGCCTAACAGCTACTTCTAAAATCCAAGTGTAAAAGAGACATGTTACTCATGTGGGAATCATGATGGCTGTACTCCCTTAAACAGTATTGAAATACTGAAATACTGAAACAATAGGCCCATCTGATGTGCCCTTTTATAATGACCATTAAGTACTGTTGGAGTATAGAGCGTGCTTTTTACTCAGGCTTAGGAAGTCTGTTTCTTTAAGCCTGTGGAGGGGCCTTCATGACTAACAAAATATTTTTCAACTTCACTGGGCAGGAGAGAGGGAAAAGACTGCATATGAAGGAGTACCACAAATTTTAGAGAAAGACAATAATTCTGTGTAGGATAATGCAAAGAAATCAAAATCAAACTTGGCTTGGGAAGGAAAGAGAAAGAAGTTCTAGGCTCTTCTACTGCCATGTATACCCTCACATCATGATGGTAGCCCTGGAGGTCAGAATTGTGGCACTATGTTCCTAGGCATGGCAAGCTGTATTACATTCCGTATGTATGCAGTATTTAATATAAACTTAAAATTCTTAACTGTAATAAGCTAAAACTGAGCCTGTGACTGTAAAAATAACTAGTACTGAGAATTTTAAAAAGGAACTGCCTTAGAAGGATGGATTCTTTTTCTATTCTTGTGTGATAAATCACTGGCTTAAACAATTGGGGATTTTTTTTAAAGTTTAATTACACTTATCTATCTAAAATTATGGTTAAAGAGTCGAGTTAAAGATTTTTCCACTCTATAGTATTTGTTTCTTGCTCAGTTAATATTACTCTTTCAAGACTGCTGCTCTTCTGTATGTCTAGTATGTTAACTTTTTTTACTCTGCTTACTGTTCACACTTCCTGATACAAACTACACTTGTTCTTAGCCCAGGGAGGTTCTCAACACCCTTTCCTCTTTGTATATCTAAACTAATTTGAGGCTTTGATTTCTTAGACAAAGTGATCTCTCATGGCCAGTTAGTCTGGAGGAGCTATGTGGAAGAATAATCATAGATTCCCAAATGGAGAAATGCACAGAACTCCTGAACCTCCGACTTTATATCCAATTGATCTTGTGCTCCTAAAAGAGCTCCTCCAGCAGAATCAAATGCAAAATTTGGGGCTAAGTAATGTACTTGATTCTAACAAATTATATTTGTGCATCTGTGGTGCAAACCTTACCCTACTAAACCAGAGAGAAAAACGCAGTTGGATCCAAGGAGACATGAAAGGAATTGGAGAAAACACAAATCTAGGAAATCCATATTACCATCTGTTGAATAAAGAGGTAAAGCTTAATAGATAAACAATTTTAAGACATTTCGTATTTTATTGAATAGCTTGCCTTTGTACAGCATTAAAATGCTTTTTAAAATTCTCTCTTTAAGTTGGTGTAGCTGCTTTCTTGAGGCTGTAGAGATACTTAAGCTTTACATTAAATACATTTTCAAGTGACAGCTTCTGACTCAACGTCTGATGACAAGAACGAGAATCCCTAAAGGGATCCTTTTTCAGAGGTTGCTCAGATCCTAAGTCTAGTCCATTCAAGGAAACTGTTACTTACGTTCAATTACATTGAGTAGGACAGGAATACTGTTTAGAAGAAAGATTTACGGAGGCTCTGGGTGGGCTACAAAAAGTGTACAGGTATTGGAATAGTGTGTTGTGTCAGGAGAGAAGCTTTGCACCTAGTATGTATCCTGTTAAACTTCACAGTTCCTTTTAATTCTCTCTTTCGTATCTTTAACTGTTCAAAGGGTATTTCACTAACTTTGATAGGGGGAACCAAAAAAATCCATGGTGGACTGGACAGCTCTGTCAATCTCTCTTTACAAACTCAAATTATTTTCACTTTGCAACAGCAATCCTCATGCAGTCAGTTACTTTTGTGCTGTAAGACAGAGTGACAAGAATTTCATGCGAGTTCCTTTAAGAACTACACAATATCTTAATAGCCAAAGAAGGCAGAAGAAGTTGTATTGTCAAGTGCAAGCTCCATAGCTTACTGGATTTATGGGAGAACAATCTCCAAGGTTAAATGGAACAAAGCATTGGTTAGTTATCGGAAACTACTCTTGAAATCATCTTCATAGAGCTGTAACTTTCATTTCACATGCTACAGTATTGTTGAGTTTAGGTTTTACTTCAGGTAATACACAGTATATATTAAAACATTAACAGCATTAGCTAAGCCTTCAGGAATGTGCTACAACTGACTGGCACAATACTTTATTAGTAAACATTCTCTGTTTCTTGTGTATTAACAGAAAGGGCTTTATAGCCTAAACAAAAAACAGTGAAACCAGTAACAGGAGCTGTCATTACATGCTTTTCCACTGCAACCAGGAACAGAGAGATCATTTATGCTGAAGTCTGCTTTTCCCTGAATTGCCTAGATTGTTTCAGTCATGCAACATGTCTTAATCACAGGGTGTGGAAGGAATCTTTTCCTCTGTTGTAACTGCACTGTATCTTGCACTAAAATTTTGCATTCTACTGGATAAAGTGGTGAACCATGATCCCTGTAAATATTGCTTTAAGATCAATTGCAGTTTATAATTCAACTGAGCAAATCTGCATTTACACCTAATTGGTTTTATATCATTACTGTTCCATTAGTGTGTAAGTATGATAATTCGTTAGAGAAGAAAATATTTTGCAATCAATTGTAAACTCCTGTAACCTGCTTGCATGGGAGTATATTCTTCTAACTATGTTCATAAAGACACCTAATGAAATATTCAGCTTAGAAATTGATTCAGTTGCACTCTTGGTTTTGTAACAAGTGCAAAGTAAAATCACTCATGCATACTGAGATAGATCTAGCTCTGTAACTTTGAGTAGACTGTTTTCATGGCTAGAGAAAGTCATACTGGCATAATGCAACCTGTCTACTATTTCTGTATCTCTCCTACCTCTTATTGCCATGTGGTTACATGTCTTTCAATTTGTGTAGTTTAACTTGAAGATATATTATAAATAAAGTTATATACTTTTTTGTCTGTATAGTTGTGGTTTTCTGGTTTAATTTTTTAAGTATCTCAGGTCACAGGTAAATAGCATTCTTTAAAATATCTGTTCATGTTAGTTGGATTTTATCACTTAGGCAGGATACTAATTTATTGTTTCCTGTATGCACTTAGTCCCTCAATATACAAAGCTGGTCCTCAATTCATCCAATATTTTAACATTGAATTCTACACTTCAAGATCTTATACATGGGAAAGCCTTAAGTAAAATACTGTCAAAACTATCTGAAGTTGCTAAGTGCCAACATGGTAGCTGAGAAATACAAGCTGCTGATTAGAGTCTTTACCACTAGTTTACCTGCTGTTAAACTTGGAAAGACAGTCACCATTTTATCTATTAAATGGCTACCTCTGGGTGATCATAGATATTTCAACCAAAAATGTTTCCAGTTTTTGTCAAAACAAAGCTAGGGAAAAGCACATTGTAGTGCTTGACCAGGTCCTAAACTTCTTTCTGTATATGCTTTAGAGGACTTGATCTAAGGCAGCAATGCAGATTTTTTTTTTCTTTCTTTTTCTTGAAAATCTATTTAAATCTGTGTGGGATGGAAAGAATAATTGGCACCACCTTATTTTAACAATAAAAAACTACCTGAGTTCTGCTGGTTTAGTTTTCAATTTCCTACTAATTGGAAAATAACATGCCTGTTAACAGCATGCCCTGTAGTGCAGGGATGCACAACACTTGACTACAGGTAATTGGGACACATTTGCTATATTGCTGCTTCTTCAAAGAGTGGGCCACAACCAACACAGTCTTCAGCTTATACTCCACTTCCTAGCTCCTCGAGTCTCAACAGTGCCAGCACTCTTTCATCGCGTGCCTTTGGCAGGTTTTATTTCCTATGGCTATACATGTACCATGCAAATACACTGCCGTGGCAGGTATCCCATATTATTTCTTTTGGGGATTTAGATTTTAGGAACCTGTCTGGAAAAGATCAGTTCCTTTGAACTGAAGCAGTTTTGTCAAAACCATAATTTTAAAAGAGTTTAAATACTTTAAAAAAAACTAAGAAAAAAAAAGTACAAAATGTTAGTATTTCTTCTCAGTCTCATCCCCCTGTCATGAGCTGATGTAAATGCAATGTAATTTGCTAGAACTACACTTTTTTCAAAGGTTTTATTTTTTGTAGATAAAATGCAGATGCATGTTTTAAGATTTTAAAACATTCAATAAATGCTCAGAGAAATTAAATAATTATTATTACATTTACAGCTATATAGGGATTTGGTTTTGTTTGTACTCATTTTAGTACAATTGGGCTGCAGAATCATCAAGGAGTTGGTCAAAAAAGAAAACAAGCTTAGCAAAACTATGGAATTTTTTTCTTCAGCTTTGCTTGACTTCTGAAGAAACTACACAGACTTGTGCAATATCATCATACTCGTATGTTCTCTTCAAAAATGTGTCTGTAAGTCTTAGGCCAGAGACACTCTAGAAGGGGAAAACATTTATAAAAGTTGTTATTAGAAAGAACAGTTAATATCATAAAACAGCTATGTTACAACAAAACTGTGCTAATAACTTACCTGCAATCCCTGCACTGATGACAACAATGTAAGTGCAAGATGGAGGGATGAGCTTGGATGCAGCTTTCCAAGTTGCCTTCCTGAAACTCCACACCAGTGGATGGAATTAGTATTGCACATTTCTAAAACCAGATCCATAGTCCTTTCACTGCTAGAGGAAATCGAAAAAGAAGAATAAATCTGTGGGCTTTTTTAAGCATTCAAAAATTGCAGACATGTAAAAGCTTGATTATTATTCAGGTTACTATTAATCAAGATTCATAAATAATTATAAGGCAGCAAGCAGTATTTATTGTGATGCACAGTAATTCAGCTGCAGAGAGCTGTTTTACAGAAGCATCCTGTCATGGGTTTAGCAATACTGGATAACATAACAGCGCTTGTATTTTGGATGGACTACAAGCTTTTCATGAGAAGTATCTGCAGGCCAGATACATGCTTTAGTTCCTGGCCTCAACTTCTACTTAGAATTACTTCATTTAAATGTCACTCTGGCAACCGTAAGATGAGTTGTGATTTAGGTAGGAGGTGCAATCTTAAATAATATTGCGGACAGATCCATGGAATTCCTCTACAGATCTATGGCTATCTTTTAATTCAGACAGTATTAAGAGATCATGATAGAAATTTTTTTGTTGTAATTGTTTCTTTGGGGTTTTTTTTAAATCTCTTTTTCAAGTAGTTTTGTGTTGCTACACATCATAGTAAAGACCAGGTTTAAGTACTTTCAAGGGGAAGTACTGAAACGTGAAACAAAACCAGCCACAACTCACCCACTCAGGAAAAAGTACAAGAGTCACATGACATTGTTACCTGCAATTTGTTATTTTACATGTAATGTCAAAAGGTTCTTCCAAATTTACGGTATCTGGTATTGTCTCCAGTGAAAGCCTTACATCACCATAACCAGGAGCCTGGAAGGGAACAAGAATGTATATTCTTAGATGCTGGATAAGGAAGTTGAAGTTTTTACTGAAGTTTTAATTTCCTGGAAGAAGCTTGGTATAAGACAAATCTGAAGAAACAAGATTGACTGTGCTTTTGATTAGTATGGAAATCACAGCAGTTTTCCATCTTCAGCTGATAACTACCTTCTTCATAGGTTTAACAGTTCATCAGATAAGGATGATCTTTAGCATTACGTTTTTCAATACAGTTTACATTCTTAAGGTTTGAATAGCCATATACAGTTCCTGAGACGATCAGCTTTCATCTAAGACCTCAGTTTTGCAGATAACAGATCTGTGTGGACAACATCAGTAACACTTCCCTGCATAAACCCACCACTATTCTAAATCGCAAGAAACAAGAGAAACTGCCATTTCAGTTCTCTATGCCTCTGCCAAAATAATTAATTGTCATCTGTTAGAAAGTCACATGATAGGACTACTTGTCAATTATCCCTGAACCAAACACATTTCATATGCTATAATAAACTTACAATAAACGTTTTAATTACTACTGAGCAGGACTGGTTCAAAATAGTAACCTGCAGATGACAAGGAATGTTTAGATTTTCAATCTCCACAAATGAGCTATCATGAGGGAAAAATAGGGGAAAAATTTGTCCTGCCTTCCAAGGCTTAGTTATTGTACATGTTCCAATTCTGCTGATGAAAGGACGCTATACAGAAAGTGGTATTTACAGCGTGATTAAAAGATATTCCCAAAGAGGTCCAGAAAGTCAGTTACTGACAGGCTGGGAACAGGTTGTAGTCACACAGAGTTTGCTACATATTAATGACAGGTGACATTTTAGAAAGCATATTAAATTGGACATTAGAGTAAGCAAAGGGATGTCAAACAAATGCAGACTTAGATTACTCAGGCAACAAACATTTGGAACCTTGCAAGAAAGAGAAGTAATTATTCAGCACTGGGAAAATGCAAATATATTCAGCTGTATTTGGTGACGGGGAGGAACTGACTGGAAAAATTATACTCAGTTCCCTAAACAACAGGGTTAATTAGGCTCTTTTTTTACCAGAGATACATTAAGAAAAAAAACCCAACAAACACAAACCCACAATAAAAGCAGTATTTTAGAAAATAAACGTAGCATCAACTGGCCAAATCAAAACAGGATCAGAGTAGATGAGGTCTATACCGCACCATACCTGTTGAACTCAAAAATGAGATACCTCCAAGAACTGATGGTTAGAGGTAAAGGCCTTGAAGTAACACCAAGAGGAGTAACATAGGTTTTATCCAGAACTGAGGTAATTCCTTAGATTATGGAATCAACTAGACAATTTCCCACTTATATTACTCAAGAATAATGTTCTTTAACTTCAGACTGGTTCTACTCTTGTCCTGTGAGCAGGTGGAACACCCTTGGCATACTGTGGACATGCACCTGCCTGGTTTATTGCCTCCCAAAGAGACTGTAGTTGTGAATTCCAAGACAAAGCCACATTAAAAAAACACCAAAAAAGAACCAACCAAAAAACCACCCAAAACCACAAATTATGGTATGTGGGTACTCGTTTCAAAGGTGCATTTCTGATCTGAACCATAACAGTGACTGAGGGACACAGTACAGGTAAAATTCTGGGGCTGAGTGGGAAACAGTGCTGGCAAATGGATTAGGAGGGGAATGATTAAGGGTGACATCTAGAAGTTAAATAATCTGATAGCAGTTGAAAAATGAGAAAGAGAGTTGCACTGCAACTCAGAGGGGAAAAAACCCCCAGTTACCTGCTGCTTCTCTAAAGACAGATGTTTCTCAAATTACACGGAATAGTTAATGTTTTTCTGTTAATCACAAGGAACAAAACGATGCATGACCAAAACTATCTTAGGGTGTTGAAGTGCGTGCTTCACATGCAATTCTCAGAAGTTCAACAAGGGATGCAGAGTGAGACAATACTGATTTAGGGAGGAAAAATAAATGTCTCTAAAGAGAAATTATAGGAAAAGTCAGTTGAAAAAGAAACAGCTTACTGTTAAAAATGAGCAACAAGTTTCGAAGTAACAGGAGTAACTAAGTTTAGAAAAAGGACAGTTTCTAATTTGATGGGGTTATGCACATACTCACCACATCAGTTAAAAATCAAGAGACATTTCAGTGACTTAGTGACTTTTTAGTGGCCTTCCTGTGAATTTCCAGGATCTAAGTCTACTTGCCTAGTTCCAAGTCAATGTGATTTCCCTACAGAACTGCTCAGTGTACTAGGAGATGGGAGTGGGGGAAAGACAGGCAGAGACCCGATCATAAGCTCTGTTAACTTAGACTGAGATTCAACTGTCAAATTTTTTTTAACTACTCTTCCGTATCTCACCATCCTCAAGTGAGAAGATGCAAGTCAGGTTTATGCATTAGAGTAGACGGCTGTGGAGCTGACTTAAGCAAGACAGTAATTACAACTTAAAATTCAAGAACAATTTATGAATCAACCAGAATAGGACAGACTCAATCAAAACCGTGAACATGAAAGATAAATAATACTATGCATAAAAAAATGTTACTCCAAATTAAAATGTGTGTATGAACTTGGGAGCAATTTCCATGTCAAGAGTTGGCATAATTAAAGGGATTCTTTTGTCAGTTTGTTGCCAAATGGTGTCCAAGCAGTTAATTTTACTCTGACAAATGTATTTTGTAACACTGGTTACTGAATTCTGACAAAGTGCTCAATCCATTAACTTATCCACACTTCACTGAAGAAATACAGGAAATAACTCTCTAATACATACAGAAAGGTGTGAATAAAAAATGAGGCTCAGAAAGTAAGCAGCTTGCACTTTTCCAAGTCATTATTAAATTGTTCATTGAGTTTCCTTAAAAATGAATGCCAAGTTAAATTAACACTCAAGTTAAACTTACCATTCTTTGGAGCTGGCTAGTTTGCAGCCTTCCTCGTTCACCCAGATTAGTTTTCCATACAATGTCTAGTTTACCGATCACTGTTACACCTTTTATTACTCCAGCTTTCTCTGCAAATTCTTGCTTTGGTTTTAGACAGTATAAGTATTGACGTGTATCCATAGGTTGTAAATAAGTCCTGGCACCAAAAGTAGACTCACTGAAAGGAAAAAAACACTGGGTCTTAATTTAAAAAGTTCTTTTGAAGAAGACTTAAGAACCCAATCTTTTTACGCCATCCCCCACCAGTCTTACTGTATGTGCATGCATAGTTTGTTAATGGTAAAACACAGAATATTTTTTTGTTTTCACAACAGAAAACAATGCTAGAATTTATGTAGCACCATGGAGGCCATGGAGAAATAAACCACGGAGACCATGGAGAAATAAAAAAACCTGTTCTTCTCAGCCAGACAGAAATAAGACAGAAATCCACTTTCCTACATTGTAATTTATTATCTTAGTATTTAAACAAAAATGCTGGTAGTTTTTCTTCTCTAGTTTTCTTCCCTCACAGTATCATGAAACTTAAGATTCCTGTTCAGGAGAAAAACTATTACAGTGGATGCAAACACTTGGTAAGAACAATGCTTCATTATGGTGCAGGTGAATCCTTCAACAGGCAAGGAGAAGACAGAATTTTCACTTCAGCCCCTACTGCTGAAGCACTCAAACATCACCTCCAAAAACCCAAGCAACTGCAAAGCACAAACAGCCAAAGTTAACTTCACAAGCTCTTGTATCCACAGGAGTCAATTATTCTGGTATTAGGTGTTTAACTAAATGAAATTTAATTTATTTCAGCAAGACAAATTTTTATATTCTAAGACCTTATAAGGGTGTACCACTGATTCACATTGATTGGTGCCTTGCTTGATCATTATTAGAACAACTGAAAACAGTTAGTTTACTGATAGGAAGCAAGGATTCGTCAGATGGTTCTGTAAGGCTAAATATGTACACAGAGATCAGGTCAAAACCAGATCTGGGTTAAATTTTATATAGGAGATACTGAAAAAATAGTATGTTTTCATGTTAACATGTCCTTGTTACAAATCATTTGAGGATTAAGCTGGATATTTCTCTATTAGGTAGAATTACAGATTTTTAAGCGTAGTTTCTATGAGAAGAAAACTAACAAATTTTCCGGTTGAATACATAATAGGAATTTGATTTTTTTACTCAAGCAAAGACATACAATCCTCCCATTACAGACAACTGACTAACTAATAATACTTGTATCTCATGAAATATTAATACAAAGAGCTTCAAAGTCAAATGTCCTGAATCTGAACATACCTTTCCCCTGCTGTATCAACTGTGTTCAGTTCTGCAACGTTGTACATCATAGATGGCTCTAATGAAACCTTCTCCATAAACATTGGAGAGGTAGTGATATTCTGAATTTGAGCTTCCAGAAACACTTCATCTGTCTGAAAAAAATGAAAAGTGCAAGTTCATGAAAATATGACTAGTGTTATTAAAGAGTAGGCAGTCCTATTGTTAAAAAAAAGTCACATATGTTTAGTTCATGCCTGCAAATCAAATTAATTAATGCAAGAAAAAACCTTAATCCCAGTAACAATAGGAGCAAAAGTGTTAGTCAACAGGTATCTTGCCAAACAATGGATGTGGGATAATTTTGCTACCTTCTAGCTATTGTTTATTTGTAATGCATCAAATCACAATTTCCCAAGACTTTCATCAACTTAATCGCATCAAGCTTTTATCCAAATTATTTAAAAAATGAAATAAATGGTAACGAATTGCAGTGCACAACAACATGCCATGCCAGATTACTAGTGCATCAAGCTGTATAAAAAAATTAAAGTATATGTGTGTGTTTTTCTTTACCTGAAGTAAATAGTTCAGGGACATGCTCTGAGATTTTATTATTAAATACTAGCATTCTAGCTAAAATGCAAAATCCAGCCCCTTCTCTCACTTGGCTGCATCATGCCAAAGGTTACTAATATTGTATGCATCCAACAATTTAACTGTGCTCTACCTTCAGAACATCTCAATCTAATGCCTCAAACTGGTATCGAAGGACCAATTCTAGTACAGAAATGAAAGCTATAGACGGTTAAACCTCAGAAGATGAAAAACCATGGAACTAGAGATGTTTTTGATTCACTTCTTTTGTGAAATAGCAGACCAGTGAAGTCACTTTGCATCTCTAGAAATCTTGGGATAGAGTTATTATGGAAGACTCAGTCTGTTACAGATATGAACCCCCAGAAAAGTGAAAACCACAATTAAAGAAGTGCCAATTAAAAAAAGGGGGATTCCAAATTTGCATTTACAGAACAGTTACTGATTCAGACCATTGGACTAAATGATTCTTGTAGGTCCCTTCCAACTGAAATAGTCTATTCTACAGATTCAGACTGAAGCAGTTTGAGTATTTTGATATGATAAATTTTGAGAAAGTACTTTTGTGAGGAAGGTAGAACAAAACTTGCAGTTTCTTTTTGATCAGTGTAAATAAATGATTCTTTATACAGATGAAGTCATGCTTGTAAATTACAAAATAAAAGTGGAACAAAATAGCCAAAATATGTTTAGTCTCAAAAAATTGTTAGAAGGAGAAATACAGAATGCTGGTGTAACTTTTTGTATTGCCTTCTAAACACATTAAATACAAAGCACCATATATATAGTAATGAAAACTGTGCAACCTCAATGGGTTACAGAGACACCTCAGGCTTGCAGGAACTGTAAATAACCCCAACTAAAACATGGGTCCCAGTAATCATTACTACTACCGCCTAACTGTCACTTATTGATACCATTTATATCCCATAAATCCATTGCTCAAAGTGTCCATTTACCCAAATTTTAGTAGTTTTCAAAGCAGCAACCATAGGCAGAAGTTTAAAAAAGCTAATTTGAGAGGGAAAAGTAAAAAACAAGCAGCATAATGAAAAAGCAAGTTAGTTTTGTGTTATTTCTAATTGGGTTTAATATTACATGGTTTAAATAAAAAAAAATTCAAAATATGCAGTTTATTTTAATACCAGGCACACCTTAAAGTGAAATCAGACTGCAGATGTAACATAGTAAGTCAATCAATTGTTACATGCAGTTAAAATTGTGAAGTGCAGTTCCAGCTAGCCAAAGGAAGGAAGAACATCCAACTGCTGCTCTCTCCTCAAACCCACTGTCTCCACCAACCAGATGTGAAAAGTTCTGTCACAGCTTACTCAAGTAGTGCTGTAGTGAAACCTACATTTCTATGGGTCAAAAGCAGAAAAATTTTAGAAGGAAATAACTTCCCTTTACAAATATTGGAACAAATAAAATTTTGGTAAGGTATTTTATAAAGAGGAGCCTCACAAACAAGAATCTGTAACTATAAAGTTCCAGTTTCAACAATGGGTATTAAAGAAAGAGCTAACCATTTAAATGATTAGCTGCACATACAGAGACGAGAAAACATCAGTTTAGATATGCAGAACAAACATTGCTTTTCCATTATGTTTGTAAAGAATGTCAATAACAAGCACAGAGACAGTTAAGCAATTTAAAAAGCATACATATTTATAAAAAAATAAAAATTACCACAGAACTGAGGTCACTCTAATGGGAAAATAAAAAAAAGAACACATTAGAGAAATTAGGGTTAAATGTTAAAGAAAAAGGAGGCTAACTTCCAAACAAAATGCATTTCTGCATTTTTTTGCACCATTTAAACAAGATAGCATTAGTAAGACAGAAACATAAATTAAAAAATGGATGCAAACAAAGATGACAACTACATTTCTAATAACTTATAGCTAGTATGGTTACATGGTTTACTAGCTTTGCTTCAGAATCAATCTAAAGTAGAGCTCAAGGCACACAAGTCACAGACAAGATATGATAGAATAAACTGACTCAAAAAAAAGAGTTGGTTTTTGAGCAAGTTTAGAGTTTGTCCTGAATTTAAATCCATGCAATGGGTTGTACACGAAATGGAAAAACAGTCCTTGTCACCTTACAGACAGTTTGAGCTATCTGCATATATAATGTCTCAAAAATAATGTGGTAATGTGTTGTAGCAAAGCTACCATGTTGCAAGGTATAACAAAATTTGGCCTAATATCATCAAGAAAAACTCTTTTTTCAATATCCTTCAATCCAAAGACCCAACTTTATTGCAAACTTTGTTGTCTGCCTCCCTGTACATGCTTGCAGGAACAGAACCTTTTACAGAGCCTTTTTCAAGGCACATTAAAGTCAGTGAGAGAGTAATTCAATCCCAGGATTGCAGCAGGTTAGGGCAACAGGGCATGTGTTCTATGCATAAATTTCAGTGATCAACTCCATCAACTCCATACTGTAATATAAGCAATAAGCAAGAAGATTAAGGTTCAGCATCATTCCTTGTCTTAGAAGAAATTAAATTATGCATTATCATTAGAATATGAATAGAAAATAATTTTAGTAACAGGCATTATGAAGAGACAGCATCACATCCATAATATTAATGATAACAGTTTAACTGGTTAGTCAATCTTTAGAGATCGTTAGTTAACTAATAACTGACACATACCATTTTTTTCTCCCCTGCTTTCAAGGATAATAGTCAGGATGAATTTCTTGGTGCTTTCACAGCAATATAGTATCACACACAACACCTAACCAAAGACTTATTTCTAGATTTTTAAAAGTTAGTTGAATTCTGTGGTCACAAGACATAGCAACACTTTATATACTTTCAGAAATCAGATGGGAATGCTACTATACCAGTTTGCTAGGCAAATGAAAATTGCTCACTTAATATCATCCAAAATCTTTCTTTAAAAATTTTTTTTCAATCAATTGAATGTGTAAGATGGTAATAGGAGTTGCACAAATTCATCAACAGGAAGAACAAAAGGCATCAAAGACCCTTTTAAAAACTCTACAGAGGAAAAAAAATCGTGCAAATCCCAAACCCTCATGTACCAGCTCAAACACCAAAGCTTCTCATAGATTTTACCATGAAGAATTGGTGGCTAATTGAGAGTTAATTAAGACCCATATCAAGACCAGTCAGTATAACGATTTTGGAAAAAAAAAAGAAGAATTTTTATCCATGTAAAAAGTTTGCCCAGAATTACCTTAGAGAGGTTTTAATTTTCATTAATTATAAAGCGTTTCATCACAAAATTTACACATGAAGTATAAAGAGACAGCAACTTTTAAGATCTGTCCCTCTTTTCCCTACCACATACTTTATATCTGAAACAATAATATAATCCACACACTAAATAAGAGATTTGTTTTGCTTCCAGAGAAATTACCTCATTTCTTAGAATTATTTTTGTTCTTAAATCACAGCAGAAGACATTTGCAGCCATTCCCACTTATAGATAACAGTGGTTCTATAAAGGACTCAACCAGTGCTATGCGTTTATGCTCCAGTCCTGCTCAGGTACCTCACACCTGGTCAATGTATGGTTTAAAGCCTGTGGCCTACAAATATGTACCAAATTCTTCCCATAAATAGCCAAAGGCTGACATGTAAGTATGTCCAAATAAATACGCAATGCATATATAAGGTCATTTAGTTTAGAAGCACTGTGTATAACTGTCACAAACCTAAAACT
Organism: Machaerirhynchus nigripectus; assembly: GCA_013397975.1. Classification (NCBI taxonomy): domain Eukaryota; kingdom Metazoa; phylum Chordata; class Aves; order Passeriformes; family Dicruridae; genus Machaerirhynchus; species Machaerirhynchus nigripectus. Next base: position 335,315 of record VZRQ01000602.1, read on the forward strand.
TAAATTACTGAAATGAAGGGTCATAGTTAAATAGGGGAAATTTGTATTTAAGTAATTTAAATTTTCCTCACTCTGATAAGTTGTCATCTCCTTTATGAACAATTAATCTCCCTTACAGTAAGTACTCTATCAGCCTAAATATAAAAGCAGTAACTGAAAGTCTTTGAGTTAATGGGAAACTGGAATATATGCAAAGTTGTTAGTCAGTTACATTAAGGTCCTGACAACTCTTCTGCCCCTTCATCAAAAGCCTATCTATTTTTAAACTAAACTATATATATATCTACCACCATTTTCCCCTTTAGAACTAATCACCTTTCTCAGAAAGGTGTACTTACAAAGCACTTTGAGTTTAATCTAAGTAACACACCCAGCACACCAAACAAACCTGAATACACATAGTTCTCACCTCTGCATTGTAGAATTTGGTTTTCACATCTAGTGGTTTAAGAACCTGAATGAAATGGGAAAAAACACAGATTGACAACTGGTTTTTCTTCAGCACAGACTGTTATGAAGTGCTAGGGTCTTTTACTAAAAAGTGTTGTTTTTCTTTTTGATCTTACACATAGCAGGTGCATGACAGAATATATGACTGAATCAACTCAAGAGTATATCCTTGCTGCTTCTTACTTGTGCATGCTTGACTGCTTTCCTACTAAGCAGTTTCCTTATACTGAAAATAAGTAATTCTCCACCTAAGCAGTGGCCTCTTACTAAACTGCCCAAATCTGGTGCTCTAAGCAGTCCTGTGTCTTTAAAATAACAATATATCCATCCTGGGTCCTGCAGTGGTCTGCATTTGCTTTCAACTGTGAGCAAGATCTAACATTTCTAACATTTACAAGTCCTTGAGAGCTCTGCAGCAAAAGTTACTGAGGGCTTCTCTAAACATAACTGAAACAGAGAACTATCCATGTGTTTAGCGTTCTTAGCCTTCACTTCCTTCTTGAAAATGCAGCTGTTTCAAAAAATTTTTAAAAATCATAATACATAAAATAAATAATAATAAATCATATTAATCTCATGAGATTAAATCAGAAAAAAAAAGCAACTCGATGTTATAAAACATGAAGTGTTATACGATAAACTACAAAGTGTTGGTTCTTAAGTACTTGAATTTTTTGCATAAAGCCACTGCAGTTAACATAGTCAAATATGAAATGTATATGAAGTGATGTAAATGAAAGAAATAGTCTTTTATCGTACTTGTAGGGAAACAAATTTAAATTCTATTTCTGAAGACACTTTTTTCACATTACACAGGGAAACTTTTTTTGATTGCCTATAAGTGCACCGCATCCTGAGAGATCTTTAATGTTCCAAGTTGTCAACAAATTCTTTACTCCTGACGAATTCAAGATCAAAAAGTTGTCTTTACAGAGATTTCTGCATTTTAACAGGCATAAAGTTCAATTCTTTCAAGTATTCATAATTATCTCTCTCTCTAGTCAAAAAAAAGGAATTAAAAAAATTTAATTTAGGTCTTTAATTTAGGTTAAGAGAGGATTTTTCTGTCAAATAGTTTTCTTCAGTGAGCTTTTTATAAATTTTCCTACATGCTGAATTTTTTCTCTCTCTTCTGGTAAACAAAGTCTTTCCATTCATTGCAGTAAACTTCAACTGGCATTCCAGTAAAATACAAAAAATTATTGTGAGGTTCACAAACCACCCCTCAAAACTTAACAACCAAACCCTAGGAAGAATCATTCCTTCTCCATTTAAACATAATGCTGTTACTTAGAGAAAGTTTTGGAACAGAAAGGCACTATCAATCAGTACGAAACTACATATAATGGTTTAAAAAAGAAGCTGATTAAAACCTACTAACACCAGTTCAACTTAAAAGATGCTAGAAAATTTAACTGAAAAATCTGAGAATCTGTAAAAGAGTAATTTTTTTTTTGTTACAAAATAGCTGGTGACATCTCAATCACTAGCAGCCATCAATTCTCACTGTAAAGACATAGTTCAGTTTTCTGTAACACTTCTTTTTGTTTGTTCTCAGATTTTCTACTGGTGTCTCCATGACAAATTTAAAAACTAACATCCAAAATTCTCAGTGCAATGCTTTTCTCATAATGAATCAGAGAGTATTTACAGAAGGTAAGAAGTGTAATTAATTCTGTAAGAATACAGAAGTGTATATATACTTTCGGAGAAGCTCTTATGCTTCCTTCTTTGAATGAAGGGCTTCACATTTGACAGATAGCTGGTTTCAACTATTTTGACAGTTCAGTTGCCTGTGCTGGGTTCAGTCAAAAACCATGGCCATGACGCCAGGCATGCATAACCCTGAAAAAAGTGCACAAATAAGTTTGCATACAAAATCTAAAGGAGACAAATCAACATTTTGTACAAAGATCTGACAAGAACAACATTAGGGGACAGAGAGAAGGTGAGATCTGAAGCTTGCACATGCATGTGTAAGCAATCAGAGAAAGCCTAGAGGGGACAGAGAAAACAGAACACTGAACAGAGGAAAAGAATGGAGAAATGGAAAAGGAAGCAGTTTCACAAGGAGAGCAAGACAAAACACACAAAGATGAAAATTAGCTTCACTTAAGATGAAGAAACTCAACAGAGATGCTAGATTCAGGGGGAGGGTAACAAACATTTTTATGGAACCATTTTCCCTAGGATTGTCAGGGAACACCTTTTGACTAATCAGTACCTGGCATTTCAAGGCCCACAAGTACTAACAGCACTCAAGTGTTCTTCATAATGCATGGCAATTTAACCTTCTAAAGACTGAAATTCATTTTTCTGAAGTATCTAGATAGAATACTAGAAAACGGCAAAATGTAATCACCCCATAGTATCATACAATATCCTGAGCAGGAAGACAACCATAAGGACCATCAAGTCCATCCTCCAGGAATATGTGCCTGAGAGCGTTACCCAAATGCTTCCTGAACTCTGGCAGGCTTGGTGCTGCGACCATGTCCTTGGGGGGCCTGCTCCAGTGTCTAACCACCCTCTGGGTGAAGAACCCAAAGAACCTTTTCCTAGTATCCAACCTAAACCTCCCTGACACAGCTTTAGGACGAAACTATGTCATGCTCCTGTACTACCAGGGACTCTTTGAGAGTATCTAAAAATGTATTCAGTAAAGCATGTAATGTAATCCTCCATTCCATGAGGATTAGTCCATCACTATCCAAGTCTCAATATATTTCTCTAAAAAATTAAACATCCATGAAATACACAGTAAACAGACTCTTTCTTGCCAGAACCAGTCCACAGATTAGAGTAGTTTCCTGCCTTCCTCACTTTTATCTCAAGTCTCGAAATTTGTGCAATGGAACAAAAGGTTTAAATTTTGTCAATTACTTCTGTGGGTATTACGTATAATACATTAGACTTCTTTACTTAAATTCCTTTAAAAACCAAACTACTTAATTCCACTTTAATAAGGTTACACGCACTACAAGAAAAACCAGAATTTTACAATATAATGGTTACACGATAATGGTTAGATGTATCAAAGCCAGAATGACCAATACTTGTTGTGTTTAGAAATAGTCATAGAGCTGTCTGCTACAAAAAGGGACTTTTTAGGAGTAGATTTCTTTTCTCAATACATTAATAAAAAATACTAGATGTAGTATTTATTAGTTCTGAGATGTTTAACTGTGTGGTTATTCAAAACTACCAGTTCATGTGAAGCTTGACGCAGTGGCTTCTAATGGTTCAGTTTTAAAAGCAACCAGATTTTTGGTATGTAAAAATGCTTTTGAAGTATCAAATGTTTTAAAATGGGGTTTCCAGGCTCACACACTTATTAGAGTATAATACTTCATGAAATACCTGAAATTTGAAGAACTTTCTGAAGTACATCTTCTCTCCAGTCTGCGTAGTATAGCTTACTGCACAAACTAAGCTGAAATAAAAAATTTTGTAAAAAGTTGTGTTACTTTAAATCTTTTACTATATCAAAAGCAGAATAGCATGCATGTACTGCAGTTTCATTTAAGCTCATTTAATAATAAAAAAATTTAAAATTTTACATGTGTGTTCCTATCTCCTTTACTTCATGATGGATCACATCATCAATGCAACAATCAGGTTTAAGTTCTGCCACTGCAGCACTAGAAGCTGAAAGGTTCAAACGCTGAGAACTTGTCTGAAGATCAGCCTGGACACAGAAAAACAAAGCACTGGGTAGAACTACAGCTGTTCAACACAATCTAAGGAAAAGTAACTTATGTTATAAAGTACTAGGTTTCACTGAGCATTTTGTACCCTGCATGCTTTCAAACATACTTTAAGAGCTCAGCTGGTCAGAACACTGGGCTCACAGCACCAAGGCCACAGATTGGATCTCCTCGTGGGCTACTGACTTAAGAGTTGGACTTACTGATCCTTGTGAGTCCCTTCCAACTCAGAATATTCTATGATATTCTTGACTCAGACACCTTCTGTGACATATATTACAATGATGAGATACTTAAAAATCTAAAGACAAGCTCTGAAACATATAAATAGTCCAGTCCTTTACCATGCAGCTTACAAAATCTCTATTTACTTTTTACGTTGAGTTCCACAATGACTTCTGAAATTTCTGCTCTCAGTGTTTTCTTTGTTCAGCAGTAAACGCAAAAAGCCAATTCACTAGAAAAATAACTCATACAGTATACGGATCAGTGTATGCTTTACAGGGAACTGCTTTGAAGACCTCATTGAAAGTGAAGGTAAGTCAACATAACCCCATTTTTTTAGCTGTGGATGTTTTGCTACACCAATTCTTCAGAGAAGTTTTAAATACAAGGGTGCATGTCCAGAGAAGGTCAATGGAGGTGGGGGTGTTTAGCCAGGAAAAAAAGGCTCAAGACAGGGACTTTATTGCTCTCTGCAACTACCTGAAAGGAGGCTGTAGCCAGGTGTGAGTCAGCCTCTTCTCACAAGTAACAAACAATAGGAACAAGAGGAAATGGCCTTCAATTGCACCAGGGGAGTTTTAGATGGGAGAGCAGGAACAATTTCTTCACCGAAAGGGCTGCCAAGCATTGAACAGGCTGCCTAGGGAAGTGGTTGAGCCACCACCCCTGCAGAGGACTGTGGAGGTGTGGAACTTAGAGACACAGTTTAGCAGTGGACTTGGCAGTGTTGGGTTAACAATTGCACTTTTGATCTTAGAGGTCTTTTCCAACTAAAACTCCATGATTCTGTAAAAATCCGTTTTTTGATACAATCCTAGTATTTCATTTTAATCTTTGATGATTTCGATAATAATTTCTATTTTTATGCCTTACTCTTTCCAATTTCCAGGTATATTTTCTGGATTGGAAAACAAGACATGTATTTCCTAAAGTCTATGTATTAGCATTAAACATACAATATATTGCCAGAAAATATAATCATAATATTGTATTTTTTTATATATCTTTTATAAGTGGATTTCTATTCACATACCTTCACCAGTATGTCCTTGACAATTTGACTGCTATCATTGTGCACACTAATATAACTGGAAAACGTCTCTCCCAGAAATATATTTCTGTATTTCCGGGGGGAAAAAAAAAAAAGAAAAGAAAATAGTTTAAATAACAGTTATTAAAAAACCAAAACATTTCACTGAAACACTTTTAAGTTCACACACACACACACACACACATTTGCCAGACCAAATCCTAGAAGAAAATTGGCATTTGCACACCCATACTTCTTAAGTCATCCTTCAAAGACAAACAGCTTTAAAAGAGAACAAACAAATCAGAATTTTTTCTAGCTAAAAATCTGAGAGGAACAAGAAGATGGCTTTTAGTACCCACAAAAATCACAGCAGTAAACTCCGCTAGTGTAAGATGTGGGTTATAGCAATGCATTACCTCAGAAATTCACCCACAGCTGCAAATCTCTTTCAACTTTCAATCCTTATGAGGTTCAGTTAAGCTACAGACAAGAAACATCAGGCAGCATATATATATATATTTCTAAATCAAGCCATATGTTATTTTTAAAATGACTGTCTCATTGCAGAACAATGGTATTCCTATAGAAAGAGAAGTATGAATCCTAAACCAAAAGAATCCTAAACCTTGCATATTATAGTTACAATCATTCACTCTTACCCAAAATTTTGAGGCAAAGTCAGCATTTCTCCTAACATCAAAGTTTCGGCACCCTTTACAGTAGAAGGATCATCTTTCATGAGCTGGTTAAATAGATTACCTGTAAAAATATCAAGTTGCTATTAATTAAATACTTGCCAAATCCAACGGTTTGTCTACATTTAAGTTAGACATGTAATCACTGACTCAGATATATGTTATTTTAAATATAATTCTTCTACAATAAACTTGTTTGAAGATGAAATATATATCCATAGGCCTGCCTATAAGTTATAACTTAACTTCCAGGCACTTGTGACCAATAATTTATTCAGTATATACATACTGAAGTGAACAACCCAAAGGCATTGCTCACATTAACACTGAATTTTAAGATAAATTCTACCCATCTAAACCACATTACATAACAGAACTAATCAACCCCACTTACTTTCTTCCCCTGCTTGCTTTGTATTTCCACAAAACCCTTCTTCGTGAATCTTTCCTTTGATTCTCTTATACTTGACTTCTAGACTTCAGCTATTTCTGGGAGACAACCCAGGAATTTCCAATTTATGATGGCATACCAAGCATAACACAACTCAAAACCAGTGATTCTTGCAAGATTGTTTTTCTATAGAACATTCATGTGTTGGTTCTAACTACCAGGGCCATTTCTCCAGATAAAAAAAATATAGTAACACCAACCTTCCTCCACTTACACATTTTTCTCACAGAACTGCCTCTCACGGTGTATGTCAGTGGCTCAGACTTTGAGGTCACGTGTTTGAGTATCATCACCAATCTTTCAAAGATATAGGTCAAGAGCTGTAGAGTGCACCTTGGTACTTTCCTTTAGCTATTACCAAATCTAAAATACACTGCTGTTTCAGATTAGAGTCTATGGGAGGTCACAACTCCTCTAACTGTTAGATGGTCACAATGCTTAAACTTGGTAATACATACGTAATAATCAGTCAGTAGAAAAGACTTGCCTGGCAAATCTCTTTCTTCACAAGTCACCGGAATATTAGTGAATAAGGTAGGTTTGGTTAGCCTCATCACTGCAAAAATCAAAAAACAAACCATAGGTCAATCAAACAAGCATTTAAAATTTTT
>VZRQ01000602.1:342510-370339 GCA_013397975.1 Machaerirhynchus nigripectus
AAACCAACAAACCACAACTACCAATTAAATCTCAGCCTGAAAAAGGATCACATGGCCTTTCACAATATAAGAGATCCAAGAACACTGGTAATGCCATTGCTCCCGCCTGCTTTCTACCCCTGGTGAACTAACCGAGTATTCTACTGCTTTCAATTTGATGTGCTAAGGTCTTACACCTGCTACAGCATTAAATACTTTGTGATCTTCAGGAGTGTACCGGTTTCACCTACTTGTGGACTTTTCCAGGTTAAGTCCCTGTCCTGTGATCCTTTTTGCTCTAGAATGACAGGATGACTTGTACAGACCCTTTCAGTCAAACAACAGCCTAAAAGAAATTGCATTTACACCTTAACCTATAATACATACACAAGATAGAGTTACAAGACTGAAAGCCTACATTATTTATACCACTGCTTTTTCTGTAAGTCACAAGCTTTAAACTCAAACCTGCAAAACCATCACAAAAACCTCACAAATATACTTAAAACGAAACTATTTTATTGATACTGACAATATCAAAATCATTGAGATTCTGCTATTAAAAAAACTCTACTTCATGTAAGTGGTATTTTCAAAGGCTATTTTAACTCACACTCAAAATTACATTATTTTTACTTATATGACATATGCAAGATGCTACTTCTTAAAAGAATTTCTCCCTCTTCAAATGAACCAAAGGCCCTAAACTTGTATATAACTTAACATGAAGGATTCATATGAAACAAAATTGAGTATTTGTAATCTTAGGTGTTGATCTGAATATGTAAAAACTCTTGAGTTTTTTTTCTTTGAAGCTTAACAAACATAAAACCAACTAAAACTAAAAAATAAATCAAAAGGATTTCTCTTGATTGCAACAAGTTAATCAACACCCTTGCACTGACACATGTATGGTGGGTTTATTTATATTGTACTTTTGTACAGCAAATGTGTCCAGACAGCATCACTGTTTCCACTGGTGTAAAGTATTCAATTGCGCTGTATTGTACAAGAACTTACACTACCATACAGCAGACCTATGCAAATAAGCATTGACACAAAAAATTCTCACTTTTCACATGAATAAAAGATAATATATTCTCTTTGTTATGGTGAAAAGCTGAACACCTTGAAGACTTAGAACCATGACGTATATTACATAAAACCCAAGATATACAAAATAAATAGTGAACAGCATTGAACACTGAAAATGAAAAAGAAAAAGAAAAGATACTGAATTACACATGCTTATGAATTAAGCATTCCTTGAACAGAACAGAAGGAAAGCCTGGATTTCAGCTTGTACACTGGTGCTAATCAAGACTGTAGCAATCCTGTAGAGCAACCAAAGGTGGTATTCACTCTTAATTACAAGATTGTTACCAGCTGAGGTGCTCACAGCTAGCAGTGCATCTACCATTATTCACGTATAAGCCAACCCAAAGCAGCAGAAAGCTGGCAGCTACAGTGACAGTAATCACTCTTTCTTTTTAGTAAAATGTTTGTTTAGTTCTTTTGTCAGTATATCAAATTAATACAGTGGGACTGTATTATTGGCATTATCTAATTTTATCCAAATTTACATTAAGCCTGTATAAACTAATACTTGCTGTTTCTAAAGAAAGAGTTGTCATGTTTCAGAAAATAAGTAAATACATCACAGAATAAAGTCAAAACAAACTGTGTTACTATATTATAATATTTATTAGTACTACTACATTAATGTTAGAAAATAGATCACCTCTTTTAGGATCCTAGACACAAAATCCATTAAACAGAACTCAAATCACACTGCATTTTACTTCATCTTATCTTCCAAAATGCTGATGCACAAAGAAATTTTGTTACTATTAATGTTAAGCTCAGAAATACCACATCAGTGAAAAATTTGGCTATATAAGCTTTAAAACTAGTAACAACCCTCACAGCATTTTGCATCAGTTTTGCTAAGTGGTCATACTAAATGTCACAAACACCCCAAACATCAATATAAGACATTTACAAATGTCTTAAAACTCAGTCAAAGTTTAAAAATACATGTCAATGACTCAAATGGAGCAATTTTAATCTAAAAAAAAATTGTAATGCCTGTAATAAATATAATTAATCAGCACAAGGATGTCCTAAAAAACGTAAGTCTAAGGGGAATTTACTTTGTCTTTACATGGAGGGATCTCTGTCATGCTTATGTGCACTTTGATGTGACTGGCATTAATGACAATCTAACAATCTACAAATACTAAACACTTGTTTTCCCCCTTTTCCAGATGCTACAGATCTTGACCTCCAGCAACAGCAAAACTATCTATACTAGCAGGAGTGCAAATGCACACCCTTGCATATTGATCCCAGTTCAACCGCTCTACTGACCCCCCAAACACTCAATTGAGCAGGGACAGCATGACCTTGGAACACCTCACTCTTCCAGGAGACAAAAAGTCATGCTGAACTCAGCCTTTTACGACCATAAAAGGCATTCAAATTCTCAAAGGCAACAAGCAAGAGGTTTCAGATAGAAGTCTTGCTTCTTATTTTCCTCACTTTCAGCTGGAAGCTAGCATTTTCTTGTTCCCAAATGCAATTAGAGACAAAAGAACAGAAACATCAGGAAAAAAATAATCTTATTATCAAAGGTGCAAACCAGCAATTATTCAGTTGTTCATTATTTTTCAGCTTGCAGCTTCCACTGAAGCTACCATTAATATTTCTGTGAAAATATAGCTTACATTGCTAAAACAGTGCATATACTCCACATAAGGTAAGTTTGTATTTCATGGGAGGGATATGCCTTCATTAAAAAAACTCACACACTACTTTCAGGAAATAATCAGATCTTGAAAGTCTTAATGTCAATTAAAGCTCTTATAGCAGTTATTACAACTCACTTAAAAACATTTTTCCTTCTCCGAATTCCAAAGAAGCAGAGAGGATGAACTTTGCTTAATTGAAAGCATAAATTTTATTACCTAACATAGCTTGCCACAATAGTCTGGAATTTTTACTTCAGTTTTTTCCTTCAGACCAGCAAGGTAGAGAAAAGCTATAAAACGCAGTATGAAGCCAAACAGAAACTTACTAACCTTAACAGAACTATAAGTCTTGAGGCAAAACAAAGTTAGAATATATCATTATGGTTAGAAAAACGTAGCAAAGTAACACAAATAGTTTTCATATTGTTAATTTATCAATAGTTCTAAAGTTTATATATTCCTAACTACTTGAAAACCCTAGTATTTCAGAAAGCAATTTTATTACTAAACTATATCTTAAGTTATAAACTAAATATAATTCCATATTTATGTACAAGCAAATTCATTTTATCTGTAAGGCTTAGCTTTTCTCTAAGAATATTTCTAACATATTCACAGTATAATATATCACAGAAAATCCATATCTGTCCCACAGATCTTTGGATAGTAGCATTGCAAGATGGCAATTCATTCTGTTTAATGAGTCTATTCAATTTTATCCATATGTCCTCCAGATTCTGGTTTTTACAAATAGACTGTTCAATTGTCCACTTTGCTCTACAAAATGCATGCAGCTTTAGTCTTTCCAAATTATTTTGCAGTTCTTGAGATAAAGGATGAATCTTTTCTTTGAGTTTAGCGCTAGGGAGAGAGACACTCCAAGACCTTTTCAATTTTTGTTTTCCATTAGGTGGTGGTTCTCCTTGAGAGTCCAAATTAATTGGTCTGTAAACAGCCTGTGCTTGGATTAAAGCTGGACCATGTTTCACGCTAGAGTGAAACTCAAGGAGACTTTTTGTGCAGTCATAATCAGGAGATCCCGTAACATATTCTGAAGGTGTAGAAAATCGTTTCAATTCTTCCACTTCCTCACAAGAAATAACAGGTGCCTGCTTTTCTGGTTTGAGGGGAAGTCTGTGTAAATCACTTGGAAACCAGGGTGCAAATCTTGGTAATTGGCGAATGGGAAACTCCTTCACTGCTGCTTCTGCAAATTTCTGCAGTTTTATTAGATCTCTCTGATGTGGTCGATAGTGCAAGACTACTTCCATGCTTGAACAGTAGGAATCCAGTGATTCTTTGGAAAACAGTCTCTTGATTAGGATTCTCTTATCTAGACTGAAACATCTTATTAACAAGAATTTCCTTGCCCCATGATGCAAAGATCAGTGGAAAACAGGACCTAAAGCAGAAGTATTATAAAACAATAAGATACTACCATATTAAGACAAACATTGCTAGGATATTTTTCAAGAAAGAAACAGGTAGTAAAAATATGTGAGATATGTATCAGAACATTCTATTTTATCTAGGCTGAACATTAGTGGCTGTATCCCATCATTACCAGTGTAACTTCACTACACTGAACATTATTCCCATGCACACTGTTTACTCAAAACAGTCCCTTTCCAACAGAACTCTTTTACTGTCACCACCTCACCCCTGCCATCCATCACTATTCTTGTTATATTATATGCATATTAAAAGACCCATAATTACTACTGCCTATATTCTCAAATTTAGCAGACAATTTTTTAAAAAGAGTTTTCCTCTTATGTATCAGCATTTTAAGCCAGGGCACATAAAGCAAATAGAAAACATATACGTTAAAGAAACCCTTCCCAAAATAGTACTGACTGATACAGTAGTTTTTAAAGTAAAAAGTTAAAAGGGAAGTGCTCTAGGCAAATTAAAGCTGCCTGCTTCCACATTGTATTAGAACTACACATCTAGTTTTAGCCTCAAAGCTTCCAAGCACAACATACAACTATGCTTTAATCCTTAAGGAAGTGATAATTTCTTAATTTATTAGACTTTTGGAATAACTAAGCAACTTACTAAGTCGTCAAAGGCTTTATACTTTCATACAAAGATTATATTAAATGCAGGGGCATGGTGAAGGGAGAACTACAAACACTGTTACAAAACATAAGTAAAACATGCACAGTGCTGCTCTCCTATTTCCTACCCTTCTCCCCCTTTCCCTCTCCCCCGCAAGAAATTTGCAATCATTTAAAGTTCCCTGATGGAGAGCAGTAACATACAATAATATTAAAATAATAAAATCTAGAATTGCCACTCAATTTTGTCAAGATTTTGTTTAACACAGTCAAATGTAAATAAATCCTCACACCTTCCCCACTTCTGCAAAATCTATGGCCTGGGCACTGCACCAAATTCAATACAAACCCAAGGACTGCACTGGTTTCCTATAAAAGCAAAATGATCCAACATAAAGCTTTTTGCTTTGAAGTAATTCCTATCCAAATGCACTTGTCAGCTGATGACCTTTCATGTTCTCAGGTTTTTGCCTTTACTCTGTGTGTGTATATGTATTTGAAAAGAGTTTGTTGAGCTTTGAATTACGGTTAACAGATTTTACTATCATATGCAGACATCATTAAAACCTTTGTCCAGAGGAGTTTTAAAATGAGAAGATGGTCTCTGAAATTACTCATACCTGTACTACTTTATCCATCTGGGCAGCCTCACTGATCTAGAACGCTTGCAGAGCTGAGATTCTAACCAGCTCCCTCTTACACGAACATAACTAACAGCATTTATGATTCAGAAATTATCAAATTCTTCAGAGGATTCTCTTCATTTCTACATTAATTTTGGAGGCATGCAATTGTATGCACAATTGTACAAAATTGTATTTTCACTATTGGTGATCCCTGAACCTGAAGGAGGTAAGCCTCGCAGATGCACATTTAGCATGAGGTGAAAAGGGCAAAAGCCATCCAAAGGGAAATCACGGCATCAACTGGGTTGGAAAAGACGACTGAAATAATGGAATCCAACCGACGACCGAACACCACCTTGTCAAATAGACCATGGCATCAAGTGCCACATCCAGTGTTTCCTCAAACACTTTCCGGGACGGTGACTCCACCACCTCTCTAGGCAGCCTATGCCAATGTCTATTCACCCTTCCTGTGAAGGAGTCCCTCCTAACGCACAACCTAAAACTCCCCTGATGCAGTTTAAGACTGTGTCCTCTCGTCCTGAAAAACAAACAAAAGAGGCAGCAGGGGAACTGGAAAGGAAATTTTAGCTAAACATCTTCTTGTAACTGAAGCCTTGTGCAAAGAACTGACACAGCCGGGCCGCCGCGCGGAGCCCCTCACACCAGGTGCACACCCTGTGGTGTGCGGGGCATGGGAGAACAGTCCCCACCGCTCCCTTATGCCTTCGGCCACCTCCCGCCGCGGGCCCCGAACGCCGGGCCGCTCCCTGCGCCACGTCCTACACCGGGGGGAGAAACACCATCGGCTGCGGATCAGACACGCTGTTTCACCACGGGATCAGGGCCGGGCGGGCGGGAACCGGCGGGGCCGAGCTGTCGGTACCTTTCAGAGCCAGCAAATGCTCCTGCTTGGGCTGGTTGACGTCCATGGCCTTCACCCCGCAGGATGGCCGGCGGACCGGGAGGAGCCGCGCAGACTGCGGCGGTAGCAGGCACGGCCGTCCCAGGCTGCAGCGCGGCGGGCGGGACTACAGCCCCCAGGGCTCCGCGGGCGGCCCGGGCGCAGCACCGCCTCCTCCGCCTGCCGGGGCCGCGGCGGAGCACGATGGGGACCGTAGTTCTGCATTTCCGTAGTTTTGCGGAGCGGCGCCTGCGCCCGCGACCGCCGGGGTGGTGCCTGAGGTGGCAGTGGCTCCCGGCTCCTTCCTGCGGGGCCACTCCGCTCCGCCCTCCCCGAGATGGCGGCCCTGGCTGTAAACAAGGCCGGGGCCGGGCCGGAGGGTGGCCGCGGGCCTGGCGGTGGCGGTCGTGGCCCGGCGGGCACTGCGGTGAAGGTGAGGCGGTGGCTCGTCCCAGCTCCTGTGGCGGGGCGGGCGGTGCCGGCTGAGGACGGGGGGCGGGTGGCCTGTGGTACAGGAGGTGTCTCCTGGGGTCCCGGCTTATGGATTGGTTTTGGGTTTTTTTTTCTTTGTAAATGACCATCCATTTTGCTTTTCGGTAACAGCTTGAGGCGTTCCGGCTCGCAGCTGTTTGCTCCCACTCGCTTGGTGCTGCGTTTATAGCTTGCTAAGTGGCTCACTTGGTATGACTGACCGCTTTATGAGCATCAGCTGCGAGGGGAAACTGCCCTGGCCAACACTCTGCGCTGGCATGGTCTTGCTCGCCCCTTCTTTTTCCTGCGAGGATGTTTCTGCGGCTTGTGCCCCTTTACCAGTAGGCTTGTCTTGTGACAGTGTATTAAATGAAGTGGGCAGGAACTAGCGGTGATCAGGCAGGATACTGAGGAGTTAAAATGTTTTGTTTGTGTCTAATTATTTATTTATTTTTTAAAAATCAATACTATGATCGTTAGTTGTGTGCATAAGGCAAAATTACTGACTCAGCTTATGTGCTGTGATTGCATGAACTTTTGTAAAATAAACTGTCATATGGCTTACTGCATGAAGGTTTGGTTTTGAATTAGCTCAAAACCAAATATGGTGGTTTTTAACTTACAGGTTCTTGAGTGTGGAGTCTGTGAAGATGTATTTTCTTTGCAAGGGGACAAAGTTCCCCGGCTGCTTTTGTGTGGCCATACTGTCTGCCATGACTGTCTTACCCGGCTTCCTCTTCACGGCAGAGCAGTTCGTTGTCCTTTTGATCGACAAGTTACTGAACTAGGTAAGAAAATACAAGTTTGACATTCTTGAAACCTCTCAGTCAAGGATATCTAGAAGATAATGCTAGACATAGATTCTTAGTGCTCCACTTAGTGATAATATTTCCAAGTAATGAATGTGCAGTGTTCCTTTTCATTTATAGAAGCTCATACTACTGTTAAACACTAGTAAAGTAGTTATCTTAGGAAAAGAAAGGAAATATTTTGCCTCTATGTTCTTGAACCTGGGTTTGCACACTTTATACCTTGAAGTCTTTTTGTACACCTATATTTACAAAGGGACTACTCTGTTTAATGTTTTCCTAAGAGTTCCAGAATGAGTATTAGTTTCCTATTGTCCTAAACGCTAAACCCGTGCAATTAAATAGCTTTTTTGACAAACAGATTTGTCTGAATTCACGATGAAGTGACTAGAGGGAAGTATCAGTGATAATAAACCTGGTTTTTACAATGTTAGTTACTTCTATAGTTGAAATATTTGGTAGCAGCAGGCTATTAACAGGAATTCCCCTACACTAAGAGAGTCTGCACATGGTATTTGAAAGGATAAGATACAGCTTTTTTCTTACAGTGGAAGTTTTTTTAGGCAAAAGATGACACATGCATATAATTTCTTCAGAATAAGAATTATCTAGTCAACGTGGGGTTACAGAGAAGACAAGTTATCAGAGGAACCTGTAACAAAAAGAACTTGTTAATAGAACTGGCTCCAGCAGTTTTGAATAGCACTGGAGGAAAAAAAAAACTTTTGAAAGGAGAATCTTTAGAAAAGGATATCTCTAATCTGGTAAACCATGAAAGAAATGTTTAAGTATCAAATTCCCTTGACTTTGCAGTACCAGAATCTGCTAAATTGTAGACCAAACTGCAAGGAATATTAAGGTGCTCTGCAGGATGTTTTAGAGGAGATAGGAATCAGGAAAAGAAATATCAGTCTCATATGAAAGAGGGGTTTGTTTTCTGGGTAGAGGGAGGTGGTAAAGTATGAGTATCATGAATGATTACCAGTCTAGGAGAGTGGTTAAAAGAGTAGTGGTTTGTTTGACTTCTTATCTATGACTGTACAGCTGCATAAGATTTCTGAAACTATGTTTTAGAGAATGTTAGAGCACAACACTCAGTCCTGTTATTAAATATTTTTGTCCAAGACCACTGCTTTTTTTATTGTGATGGGACACTTGTTGCTTCTTAGCTTTTATTGTGCAGTTTTTCCCAGGCATCTGAAAGCATCCTGTCATATTTTTTGGTATGTTTCATTTTTGGTGAAAATGAAGCTTTATCCAAACACATTTACAGATTTTTTTTTCATCGTTTTGAAGAGCTTTTGATGAAATGCGGTGAAATGTTATTAAACCTCCAGTCCCCTGCAGTTAGGAAGAGGGATAAAAAGCTTCAGGATCCTTTTATATCAAGCATAGTAGACTTGCATCCTACTGGCTAACACTAGAAAGAAGAAGAATGCACTTTGATCAACAGTTGCTCACAAAAGTAGTGGGTAGAAAATCTTAGCAAAACAGCTTGAAAATAAAAATACTTCTGTGAATAAAAATGTTCTGCCTGCTGATCTGAGGCATGAAGAGGTCATAGCCACTTTTAGTCTTTCCATATCCAACCGTCTTGAGAAATACTACTGCTTCTAGGATATAAAAGCAGGATGTTTTGTGGAGTGCAGCTCATAATGGCCCCTCTTTGAGACATCTGTACATTTGTGACCTTGCTCTAATCACTTAGTAATTGCTGCTATTGGTTAAATTTGCTGCACTTGTAGTTCTGTTTTGTTCTAGAGCTTAGGAGCTGGGAGGGACAACTTGGGGCCCAGGGGAGCTTTTCATACTTCACTCCCCTCCATTTGAAGATATGAGAAAGCAAGCTCCATGTTCACCCTATTGCCATTCTACCATTTAATTAATTGGATGAAATAATGCTCTCTAGTTTCAGAGAGCTGTTTAGTATCCAAATCTTGATTATAGGACCACTGTCAAGAGAAAATTCTATTGAAAGAGAAGCTGTAAAATAAGAACATAAAGCTACCTGTGCTGAACGCAGTTTCTTAATCAGTAACTATGGATTTTATGGAGACTTTTAGTTGGTCATTTAACCTATGATTACTTTTTTTTCTTCACTCTTATTACTAAAGCACTTAATACTATATTCATCCAAGTTTTCCTGAGTAATCTTGGGAACTTTTTGAAATAAATACTTGGGGATCTGTATATGGATAGATATAGCTGTATTTTTTTGGAACTGAACTCTTGGTTTAAATCTTCTTTCTATATATAACTATGTGAAGGCAGGGTTAGAAGTACTTTGTGAATCAGAATTTTTGGAAATATGTATTCTGCAACTGAAAATTGAGATGTTGCTTACATGCTTAGCAAAATTTTCTAATCATTCATCAAATTTTGTTACAAGAGAAAACATTTTGTAGTGAACAGATGGGACTAAAGCCTGCCCAAATTGTTCTGCATTGCAGAATAGACAAAACATTGATTTTTGTTGCCTTTTTTAAGAATTCTTTAATGAATTTGTCTGTGATTAATCTTCTAATGGAGAATTTTAAATGAGTATGTACATACTGAAGGTATGTGAAGTGTTGTCTTCAATTGGATTAACATTTTTTAACCAAAAAGGTGCAATGGAAAAGTTTGTTTGATTTTCAAAATTTTGAAATCATATGTTCTGGAGATTGTTGATTCAGACAGTTTATACGGGGGAAAATCCAGTAAATGGTGTCTGTAGAAAAAGAGGCTCCTCTTAAAACTTTTCCTTAAAGTATGTTGATTTGGGAGAAAAGGAAAATAATTTCTTGCAAACTGCTTTCTCTCTTCCTGTGTTGGATTACTGGGGGGATTTTTGTTGGTTGTTTTGTTGGTTTGTTTGTTTGTTTCTGTTGGGTTCTGGGTAGGTTTTTAATTAATATGCAGGCCAGGGAATTTTTGGGAAAGATGTGCTTATGTTACAGCTTACAGTAAGAGTAAGTTTCTCTCTTACTGCAGAGCTGAAATTATTTCCTGTGATTAAAACTTGTTCACAGAGATTTGCAGGGGATGGCATCCTTCATGGAATCCATCTGATTGGTGTTGCTTACATTCACACATGTGTTTGCTAGTGTTTGAGTGCCAAGACAAAAATACTGTGCGGGGAAATGCAGTTAACCATTCTCTCAAATCTGTTTACACATTTAGACAAAAGTTGTTCCCTTATCCCTTTCATTGTTTGTGATACTTCTGCAGTCAAGCTTAATGCTTTTGAAATTGACATGAATATTGTTTGCTGGTGTCAGTCTTAATATCTTCACTCTCTCACTATCTCACTCCTGGCTGACACATTTCCTGGTATTCATGTCTTACTCTTCTTTTGAGATGACAATCAGAATGTGTAATGATTTTTGTAATGGGCACAAGCATCCTTTGTAGGCACAAGGATGAGATCACTAGACTCTTTTACATTTGTGATCAGAGCAGAATTTAAGGTAAAGTCCAAGAGGTTAAATGGATGTATTTACACAATTAATCTTTTAGTGATTTTAAATATAAAATGAACACTTGGTCAGATGTGTTGAAAATGTGTAGGTCAAGTACATAAAAATTTTATAGGTAGATTTAGAGTAAAAAGGAGAAAAGTCCCTTTTTTGCAAATACGTAAACTTTACAATAGATACCAGTGAAATGAGACATGACTTTTTTATGAGAACGCATGCTTACGACAAAGTAGCCCACCTTAGCTGATCAGGGGAAGCCAGTTGACGCCATCTTTTTGGATTTCAATAAAGCTTTCAATATTGTCTTTCACAGTGTCCTGCTGGACAAGATGTCCAGCCCACAGCTGGATAAACACATCATGTGATGGGTGAGCAACTGGCTCACGGGTCAGGCACGAAGGGTTACAGTGAATGGGGTGACATCAGACTGGAGACCTGTCACTGGGGCTTCCACAGGGCTCCATCCTTGGCCCCGTGCTCTTTAACATCTTCATAAATGACTTGGGTGCCCGACTGTGAGGGATACAAAGTTTGCAGATGATACAAAACTGGGAGGAGCTGTTGACTCCTTGGAGGGCAGAGAAGCCCTGCAGAGAGACCTTGACAAATTACAGGGCTTGGCAATCACCAACCCTGTGAAATTCAACAGGGCAAAGTGCCAGATTCTGCACCTGGATTGGGGCAAGCCTGGATGTACGGACAGACTGGGGAATGAGAGGCTGGAGAGCTGTGCCATGGAAAGGGACTGGGGGTCCTGATGGATGGCAAGTTGAACGTGAGTCAGCAGTGCCCTGGCAGCCAGGATGGCCGTCAGGCACAGCATCGCCAGCCGGGCAAGGGAGGGGATTGTCCCACTCTGCTCTGCACTGGGGGGCCTCACCGCGAGTGCTGGGGGCACTTTTGGGTGCCACAGTGTAAGAAGGACAGTACTAGAGAGTGTCCAGTGGGGGGCATGACGATGGGGAAGGACCTTGAGGGGAGCCATATGAGGAACAGCTGAGGTCACTTGGTCTGTTCAACCTGGAGGAGACTGAGGGGAGACCTCACTGCAGTTACGACTTCCTCCTGAGGGAAAGAGGAGGGGCAGGCACTGATCTCTACTCTCTGGTGAGCAGTGACAGGACTGAGGGAATGGCCTGAAGTTGTGCCAGGGTACGTTTGGGTTGGGTATCAGGAAAGGTTTCTTCACCGAAGGGTGGTTGAGCAGTGGAAGGGGCTCCCCAGGGAAATGGTCACAGCACCAAGTCTGCCAGGGTTTGGGGGATGCTCTGGGGCACACAGTGTGGTTATTGGGAATGTCCTGTGCAGGGCTAGGAGTTGGACTCAGTGATCCTTGTGGGTCCCTTCCAACTTAAGATTATTCTGTGATTCTATGTTTTATAGTATGCTTGCAGGTTATAAATACTGTTTTAGTAGATTAAAAGTTAGCACGTAAGCTTTGCTTGTTTTTTATCTGTGATCAAGATGGATGTGTTTTACAATTGCTAGTGCTTTTATTAGCAAGTGTCATGATACATAATAGAAAGAATGTAAGAGCAGTGTAACTTTGTTTCTCATGACAGCATAGAGTTATGAACCAGAAAAGAAATTCAGAATAGCTACAGACTTACCTTTTCTGATCTTATTGCTTACAATTCAGTGAATTAGTTCTGTTTTGACTTTCTCTTCACTGCTAGACATGGAACAGAGCTAACGTGATTATAATCAGATACAAGGTTGTAAACTGAGAAGAGTACTTCTTATTGTCTTGGTTTTTTAAAATACATATTAAAACCTGTGAAGGAAAAGACTTCTATAAGAAACTCTGTAGTGATTGAATGGCTTCTTCCTCTCTCAGCCTTACCCAGTGTTTACCTCAAGGCTGAGACAATGTTTGCTTAAAGACTAGGAACTATAATCTGTTCCTTAAGTAGGTTTACCCTTTTGGTGTGTGTACATCCATTTTTACTGGGCTATTAATGGCTATCTGGATTAGTGGCTAATCTGAAAATAGGAGGTCGGTGTTAGTATCAGCAGTCGTTATATTGGTGTGTCGTTAATGTGAGTATTTTGTATGCTGTAGAAGCTGAAGGTTGTGCACAGTCAGATTGCTGTGGGAAAGTGCTGAACACCCTAGATGGGAACCATGTAGCCATTTTTCAGTGCTTTGTTTTCTGAGAGTTAGTCTGTCTAGTTATCTATTTAGCAAATCCAGACTTTGTTTACCAACTGTTTTAATGTAAATTATATTCTAAAAGTGGATATAGTGCTCTGTATTTCTTCAACTTGTAATAAGAGGGGACTCTTCTTTGCTCTGTGTTATGAAAAAAACAGTGACCTTGCCAGGAGTGCTTGAGCTAAAGAGTACTAAGCTCTGAAGTCAGAATATATCAAGACAGATGACTTTGCTGGTGCTTAGTGTAATTGTAGAGGGACAGAACATACCTTCTGTAAACTCCTTCAAGATCTGTAGTAAATAAAAGTTAAAGTATTTTGTTTGTTTGTGTGCAACTTATTTTGTGAAATGCACTGATCTTATATTGGGTGTTGGCAATGCCACGCTTCTCTGTAGCAGAGAAGGCGTCCAACATGGAGCTGATAACTGCAGAGATCACTGACTTTAAAAGCCCCGAGTCCTTGCTTTATACCTAACTTCAGAGTTACTAAGCAGTGCTTTCATAGGCCCATTTCTGGAAGCAGCAAATTCATAGGCCCATTTCTGGACAGCAGCAGTCTTTACTGGTAAGCACATTTTTTTAAACAGGTTATCAGTGTTGTTTTATGCCCGCTGAGGGTGTTGGACAATAAAATAGTTTTAAAATGCTCCCATTTATGGCTAGAGAAAAACAGTAGCATCCATTTATTACCTTTAATCTTTGAGGCACATTAACTTCTCAGTGGCCAAATTCAAAATAGAGTATTATGGTCTATAGTTTAAACTGTGAGGAAGATGGACTACTGAAGAAAGTTTCATGAAGTTAAAATGGAAGCTACATAAAGCAGTGAGGTATCCAGTGTGGTTACTAACTGGATATTTCTCTTAACTGCGTAGTTGTTGTCTGTCTGGTCATTTAGAACTGCACTTGCACTGTCACGATAAATCAAAATCTATACAGTGTTTGATAAATCTCCATATTGAAGAAAGAAGACTTAATGTCTGTAAAGGATCGGTGAGATGATGCTGAATTCCAGAAGGGTGAAGGGTACATACTCCTACCAGACTGCCACAGGGCAGCGTAATTTAGGAGTTAGGAAACAGCATGGGACAACTGGACAATTCAAGTAGTCCGGGCTCTCTGGGAAAACACATGGGAATACTGTTTTCATGAGTTCATGTAGATAGCTGGCGTGTAGTGTACACAAACTGAAACACAGAAGTTTTGTCTGCATATAAGGAAGCAATTTTGACTGTAAGAGTAACAAAGCCACAGGTTGCCCAGAGAGGTGATAGCATCTCCCTCCTTGGAGATCTTCAGAAAATGCCTGGTTGTGGTCCTGGGCAACCAGCTCAAGGTGACTTCGGCAAAGTGATGTCAAGAGGATCCTCCCAACCTCAACAATCTTGCGATTTTGTTATGGCTAAAAAGTAATGATCCAATGCTCAGAGATGATGCTTCATCTCTTGAGCCATCTTTTCCTTGCAACAGAGAAAACATCATTAAATTTATGACAATTATGCTGAAAAAAGTCAAGGGATGATAATTCCTTGAAGAAGCAACCACTAAGATGCTCATACGCCATGTGTCCTGTACAGATACCATTTAGCAGCAGTTATTGGGATGCAGTTCTGATTTTGCTTCTCATCTCATTGCTTCTTGTGAACTTCTACAAAATCAGGGTCATACAGGAGTAGACGAGGATTTATGCTTTGCTGTATGTCATATGAGTGATCTTCCTTTTTATCAAATAGTGTAGTACCTTGGGTTTTCTTTCTGAATATTGTTTTAACTCTTACTTAGGTTTTGCTGGAATGAGATCTGCAGTAGGTGTTGCATCTTGTGATTCAGGGAGTAAGATTTGTCAGTAGGGAATTCTTCATAGCTTCCATTAGTACAGTAGAAATGTTCACTGTACCTCTGAAAATAATAATTATAATGGTACACAGGGTTTGTATGTTCCTTGTATTCTTTAGTTGTTAGCTATTGCAGATTATTTTACAAGTGTTTTTACTGAGTTTCTCTAAATTTTTAATAATCTTGGCATCTTTTAAATGAGGAAAATGTGCATAAATATTAAATATCTCAATGATTGAAGAAAGGAAGAGGATGGAGTGAGCTTGCAAAAAAATGTTAGTTGTGTCTCACTTTGTTAATATTAATGTAGCTGATGTGCTCTTAATGTTTGCCAGAATCTCAGCTGTAGTTTGTGGAATTTCTAAAATGGTATGTTGAGATTCGTCTTCCTCTCCTCCCCTTTTTTAACTCTTTGTCAAAAATAGGAGATTCTGGTGTCTGGGGATTGAAAAAGAACTTTGCTTTGTTGGAACTCTTGGAACGGTTGCAGAATGGACCTGTTGGGCAGTATGGGACAGCTGAAGAAGGCATTGGTCTATCTGGAGAGGTACTGAGTTTTAAATAAAAGACAAAAAGAATTTGTTATATTTGCTATAAGGTATCTCTAAAAAGGAAAAAAATTGAAAATCAGTTCTTTGTCAAATGTAATTTCACCAATAATACTATTATTTTCTTCTAGTACCTAGTATTAAGGCTTTGATGAATTGCTTCATAATTAAATGCTAATTTGTACTTCACTAAAGCAGAAAATAAACAGGTATTCATAAATATGCATACTATTTCCCCCCTTTTTTAATGCCTTTAGGATTTTTAGAAAAGGTTACTCATTTTGATATTTTAGTTATAGTGGTATAAGCACAGTTTTCTAAAACTCCTTAGGAATTCATCCTAAAGACTTCAGCTCTTCTTGTCAGTAGTTGCCTTTTACAGTCATTTTATTACATCATGTAGTACTTCATTACCAAAACTAGCTGCTTTTATCATTTGGGTATTAACAGCTGGTGTGCAAAACATCTTGCAGTACCATTCTAGATGTAGATAACTTTCCTAAGTGTTTATTTGACCATTGGTATTTTGTTTTTCTGTAACCAATTCTCTGTTCTGTAATGACTGGAGGAAATTCCTGAAGCCAGATTTATTTTGTCCTCCAAAACTTTATAACTTGCACTGAAGCTTGGGTTTATAAAATCACTGAACACTTCAAATTCCGTTTTCTAAAAGTTTATTGAAAACTTAAAATCAAGTTTCACAGTAGTCCAAATATTTATTAGTGTATAACTTTTAAAGAAAGCTTATATTGTTGACAAGTCTTCTGATTTTTCTTCCGTTATTGGGATTAAGTGTTAACTACTTCAGTTTTGCCTGTTTTTTGTTGTTAGAGTATTATTCGTTGCGATGAAGATGAAGCCCATGTTGCATCCGTGTATTGCACTGTTTGTGCCACTCACCTGTGTGCAGACTGTTCCCAGCTTACTCATTCTACTAAGACTCTAGCAAAGCACAGGCGTGTACCTCTTGCTGATAAGCCTCACGAGAAGACGATGTGCTCCCAACACCAAGTGCATGCCATTGAGTTTGTTTGTTTAGAAGAGGGCTGTCAGGCGAGTCCTCTCATGTGTTGTGTCTGCAAAGAGTATGGGAAGCATCAAGGTCATAAGGTACTGCTAGTAATTAATTTCTAGTCATGCCATGGGGTGGCTTGCATAATTATTTATCCAATTAAAGTACAAAAGGTTGTCAAGAAAGGAGGGTAGTCTCTTGATGTGTCTTCATCCCATTCTTTCATTTTCCCTTCATGTCAGATAGTTGCCATGGTAAAATAAAGAAAAAAATTACTAAGAACTCAGTGAGTTACTAATGTGTGTACATATATGAAGGACAGTCCCTTTATCTACTGCTTTTCTGAACTTCTCATAATATTGAGCCATCACTTTTAAAAGCTGTTTTCATAATGCAGGCACTATGTACACATCACATCACTGGTGAAATCTAACCATCCTTCTTTTTTTATAATAAACTATGATAAACAGGCAAGTTTTTGTTTACTTGTCTAGATGTCTGAGTTAGTTTCATCATAATCTGTAAGTCCTGATTGTATTTTTAAATTGCAAGGTGGTTTTAAGTTCTTACTTGGCCATCCTACATATATGGGTAAATATATGCTCATATACTTGCACATGTTAGTAAATATGTAGTGAAATAGGAAAGATTATTAAGGAAGATAGTTATGATTGATATTTAATACATTGCTTTTAATTAATAGCACTCCGTCTTGGAACCAGAAGCGAACCAGATTCGTGCATCCATTTTAGACATGGCTCACTGTATAAGAACTTTCACAGAAGAAATCTCAGATTATTCCAGAAAACTAGTTGGAATTGTTCAGCATATAGAAGGAGGAGAACAAATAGTTGAAGATGGAGTTGGAATGGCCCATACTGAACATGTATGCTTTTTAAAAAATTTTATTTCCCCCACATTTGCTTTTTTGTAAGAACTAGGATAAGGAATTTCTTTGAAAATTATGCTTAGGTTTTATAGGACAAGACTTTAAATTTTTTTATCTAGCAAGTCAGTATTGAGGCTTAGGTGAGCAGATAGGTGGGAACTAGTGTGTTACAAAGTTTTTAGGCTACATGAAAATATGGAGGCAGTGGGAAAAGTTGTATAACTGCTAGCGTACAGATTGTGTATGTTCTCAGGTGGTATGATACTACTGACGTTTTTTCCTCTGGTCATTTTTAATAAGGTGTCTATACATGCAAATGAGCTACTTGATTATCGGAGTAACTTCTTGGACTGTCTTGGTGTAATTCAGAAAGTCTTATCAGCCCTAGCTGGGACTTGAACTGTGATGTAGGCAAGCAGATGCGAAAATAAATTAGAATCTGGAATAAAATTTAAAATGTGATTCTGGAATCAACTGGTGTCCTTAATCTCTTCGATTTCCTTGCTGCAACACTCTAGGTACCAGGAACTGCAGAGAATGCTCGCTCATGTGTCCGAGCCTATTTTTCTGATCTTCATGAAACCCTTTGTCGTCAGGAGGAAATGGCTCTTAGTGTTGTTGATGCTCATGTGAGAGAGAAGTTGATTTGGCTAAGGCAACAGCAAGAAGACATGACCATTCTCCTGTCACAGGTTTCAACGGCTTGCCTTCACTGTGAAAAGACTTTACAACAGGTAGGTTGGCAAGTGAGCTGCAGTGTATGGCAAAATACATGGAACTGCAAATTAAGTTTAGACTACAAAAGAAGAGGTTAGATAGTACTCTGCATTATTTTCTTATAAGATTAAACAATCACGATATAACGTAAGATTGAAGAATTCATTACAAGGGAGTGTTAGACAAAGATAGTAAGTACAAAAGTGTAGAGTCCTCCAGTTGCTGGAAACCCTATGGCATGACTTTTCGGGAGTAATTTCTTGTATTTGTGAGGTTAGAGGGAAGGCAAGACAAGACTGAAGCAAAAAACCCCTACAGAATTTATTGGAAAGATTTAACAGTTGCAATTACAAGTATAGATGTGTGAAGGTGGTAGTCATGCATGGCTGGTAGGAGAAAATGTTTTGGGATTAAATCTCTTTCAGTAGCACTTGTAGCATGGGTAATTCAACATCTTAAATGTATGAAGAAGGTGGCTATATGAGAGTATCTGGCTGATCCCCTATTCATTCAGTTTAATGATAGGAAGAATTAAATAGTATATGTAGCAAATAGTAAACCAAGTGTGAGAAGCTACTTAACGAATGTGTTATTTGTACTTTTTTTTTCCAGATTTGTTTAGAGCTTATGTTTTGTTGCTTAGTCACATTTAGCTATACAGATGTTCTGATCATGAATGGGTGGATACTAATATTTTCTCCTAAATGTGTTGCTGTATACCCTAAAGTACTTGCTCTATTCCATCCGTTTGAATGATACAGGAAAAATGTAAATATTCTTAATATGTTACATTGTTATTGTTTCTCATAATTTGTATTACTTTGTAATTTATATAGCTCATAAAGAAGGTTTGTTGCTCTGTTGGTTTTTATCTTTAACCTGCAGAACTCTTTCGTTTCTACTAGTGTTAAGGAAAAATGTTAAGATATTATTCATATTTGTATTGCAATTTTAAATAAATCTATATTACAAATGTTAGTTTCTCGAGGTACAGTATTTCTATTTAAAATGCCTTCTTTCTAGCAATCATATCTCTATTTTATTTGGGGTTTTCTTAAGTAAATTACTAAAGGAAAGGCATGCTTTTGTTTTTTTGTCTGTTTAGGATGACTGCAGAGTAGTGTTGGCCAAACAGGAAATTACAAGATTGCTAGAGACATTACAGAAACAGCAGCAGCAGTTTACAGAACTTGCAGATCATGTACAGCTGGATGCTAGCATACCTGTCACTTTTACAAAGGTATTTTTAACCTCATGGAAGTACCGCTATCCACGTTATGAGGTCCCAAGTCTAATTTAAAATAAATCAGGAATAATATATGTACATTATGATGCTGTATTTGTTGCAACAAGCTGAAGCAATTCAGTATCAGTTAGAGTCTTATCACAGTGTCTTATCACATATGAGTGCAATGTGGTATTTGAGCAGCAAACCACCGTGCTCACTGTGCTGCTGTAATTAGGGTGAGAAGTGTTCATTTGGCATTGGCCACATCAGTAGCGCTGTTTGAACATGAGCTGTTTTCTTTTTAGTGTTGTAGATAGCATTTGTGAGTTTCTAGAAACACTTCTCTTTGGAAATATCTGATTATTTCCTGACAATTGCTCACCTATTTTAAATGTAATACTACTATTACAACTTTCAGTTTGTAATGTTAAAAATAAATATTTTTTTCTGTTCTTTAAACAGTCATTTGTTTTATAATTGCTTTGTGTTCACGTATAGCTTAGCTTAGACATGCTTCATCTTCTAGTTAGGTTTGGGTTTTATTGCGTCAATATAATTTCAGTACCACTTGCTTTGAAAGGGATGAAATTATTCAAAGTTTGATAATGGTACTTCTATTTGATATGTATATATATGGTATTTATTATTTATTATAGTTTCCTCATAAAGTAAGTAAATAAGTTTGAAACTCAAGGAACAAGAAGTACGTTGATGTATGGGTTTTTTTGGTTCTGAATGGGTGAAAGAGGAAGAGGATCTATTGCTGCTGAGACAAAAATGAGGATTTAACTGCAGCTGTTGAAGCATTTACTGTAAGGAAATGAATGCTTCCATGGGGATTTTATGTCAGTTCTTGTTGACTTAAGAAATTAAATTTCTTCAAAATAATTTATTTTGTAACTTCAGTATATTCGAATTTCCATGTTAATTCAACATTTTCACTTCTGCCTGTCTCTTTCCTGTTCAGCGGAGACCAGGGCTAGTAGGGCAAGGAAATGTCTTTTGCAAACCTTCATTATTCCGTGAATGAAGCAGTAATCACGGAGAACTTGAATTAATTGCTAAAAACGATTCCTCACATGGTTTCAACCAAGAATGATTAAATAATTTGAAATTTTATCAAATACAGACATACTATAATGAAACTGGCTGACTTTCTAGAAGACATATAGAAGACTCAGGCAGAAGTTACAGGTTCACTATAGAGATTATTGGATATTTTTGTTTCTATTATTGCTGGAAGTGATTGATGATTGTGCCTTGTACTTTCGGAGACCATCCATTTAATAATTCTAGAAATGGTGATAAAATATGTGTTTTAAACATAAGGGTTTTCTAGATTGAATTTCCTAGATTTGCTGTTGTTTTATGTATGCTGTTTCTTCCAGGACAACAGGGTACATATTGGACCAAAAATGGAAATTCGGGTTGTTACTTTAGGATTAGATGGAGCTGGCAAAACAACTATTTTGTTTAAGTTAAAGCAAGATGAATTCATGCAGCCAATTCCAACAATAGGTTAGTAGCTACAATTTAAATATAATGACTTTTCCGAATGTTTGATTTATCTACTGATTTTGGTTATTTTATGTTCATGCAGGGCAGGACTGTAAAATCTAAATATTTTTATTCCAGGTTTTAACGTTGAAACAGTAGAATACAAGAATTTAAAGTTTACTATTTGGGATGTAGGAGGAAAACACAAATTGAGGCCTTTGTGGAAACACTATTATCTCAATACACAAGGTAATACTGATACAACTCTTAAACTGCATTTTGTCTTTCAGCTTGTGTTTCAGAGCCAGAAAGATTATTAATAGAAATAATTTATGACAGTAGAAAGTTTTTCATCTAATGCAGAGTACAGCTGCTAGATTCATGAGCTAATAAATTTTAATCCAGTTGGTCATAGTGTCTACTGCATGATAAAGGTGCATTCTCCATAAATCCATCAGACAGTTCATGGAGCCAAACAAAATTAGAACCTCTGTTAAATTGGTTCTAGCTGACAACAGACAAGGTACTGCGTTCCAAAGTCTGCATAGTGAGAAGCAGTACTTGCCAGGTATGAAATATAAATAGCACTTGAAGATACTCAGCTTTCAGGAGCCTTTAGGTAGCAACTTCAAAAATTCTATGAAGTTCTGTAGCTTCTGACTTGCTATTGCAGTGCGATATCTGATTATAGACTAGATTACTGATTCTGAAAACATTGATATATATATAGTGCCAACTTTAAAATTAATGTTGTCCTTTTGTAAATCTTCCATACGTTTTTTTCTAGTTCAGAAAGAAGTTCCTTTTGATTGATTCATTCACAATTATCTGAAATACTTAGGAATTACAAACACCAGCTCATATGCTCTGGTTTGTGCATTATTTCAGCCTTAAATGCAAACTTCAACATTTTAAATTACTCATCTTTTCAAACTTCTAAAAATTGTATTTTGGGATTTCTGTTATCGTCTTAAAACACACTGTGTAAAGTAGTGTGGAATCATTCCTGCCTTGAGGAATTGTATTTTGGAGAGGAAGCTAAGCAGTTACCCTGGTACATAACTGCAGAAGGTTTTATTTTGTTTTGGTGTTGGGGTTCTTTCATTGCAAACCCCTTGATTTTAAATTCTGTCCTCTAGCTCTATCTGCTTGAGTCTCCAGTCTTTCTGGCATCTTAGTTACTCCCTCTAGTAGTAGTAAAATCTAATGCTGCTATGTTGGGTCCATGGCCATCTTTTCTGGATTGTGTAGTCTGTAGTTGAAGCAAACTGTGCTGATTTGGCTGAACCTGTGGATATTACAGCCCATTAAGGGAAACTAAAACAGTCATACAGGAGTTAATGGAGTATAAATGGATCAAGAAATGCTTTAAACTGAGATACTTAATCCACACATAGTAAATCTGGTTTTAGACCTAAGTAGTTAAAATATAATGGGCTTTATATTAGACTAGTAAAAAAAAATAGAGATTTTTTTTTCCTATTTTAGAATGAATTCTAGATTTCTGTTAAAAATATAAAAGTATGTAAGGAATTTCTCAGCCATCCTGGATTTAAAATTGAAGTTGCGTACTGCTGAGAAACTTCATACAAGAAGCTTCTAGAGAAAAGGAATTGCCTAAGTTGAAAGCTAATTTTTCAGAGTCTGTATTTGAATGTGTGTAAAACAGTTCTCTTCTTCTTTCATAGCGGTGGTGTTTGTTGTTGATAGCAGTCACGGAGACAGGGTCAGTGAAGCATACAGTGAACTTGCAAAATTATTAACAGAGAAGGAATTGCGGGATGCCTTGCTCTTGATCTTTGCTAATAAACAGGTACTTGTGATTTGGTTTTACTCTCTTTTCCTCAGCTTGTCTATCAAATTCCAACCTTCTGAACCCTCTGTTGTGGGTAGGGAGGGCTAATGTGGAAGGCATAAAATGTAGACGTTTCCCTTATGTGTAATGCTGGTCAAATAAGTGTTGGTGATAAGAGGGCCTTAGACTGAACAACCAAGGGTTTTTTATGATAACAAGTAGTAAATGCTTAGCTGTTTGATTTGTCTTTTGTGTTTGAAGAGCTTTTATGTGATCTGTAGCTTCAGTGTAAGCCGGTAAAATGGCTTCAAACATAATACAGAAGAACAATTGAGTCTTTGTATCTGATTGTCTTGCAGGATGTATCAGGTGCTCTCTCAGTGGAAGAAATCACAGAGCTGTTGAGTCTCCACAAACTCTGCTGTGGCCGTAGCTGGTATATTCAAGGTTGTGATGCCCGAAGTGGTACAGGACTTTATGAAGGATTGGACTGGCTTTCAAGGCAGCTAGTGGCTGCTGGTGTCCTGGATGTAGCTTAACTTTACGTCAGCTGCAATTTAATGTTGTAGTTTATGATTTTGTTTTGTTTGCACGATTTAGGGTGTTGTCACCAGGTCTGTTCTCTGAAAAAGGGGCCTTTATTTAAGTTGGTGGTTACAGAAAAATATAAACCTTTGTCCTAGATTGGATAATTGGTTCAGTATACTTGTGTCATTATAGTGTTTTTGAAACTTGATACATTTACATGTAGTGGGAATGGAAGAGTGTTACAAGGATGCCTTGAAATTCCTTTTACAATTTAAAATTTTTCCCTGATAAAATATGCATTGGATTTCATATAATAATTATAATGAGGTTACCGTAGTTAATTGGTGTTATCAAAATTCTGAGTAATTTAGAAATACTTTCCCATTAAACTATTTCAAAATCCATCTCAAGTTTATTAGAATAGTCAGCTCTATTAGTTAGAAATAAATGGTGCTACTCTTTAATATCTAAAGAATCCATAAATCTAAAGGTGGCATTAAAATTTACATGCAACTACACCACGTAAAGAAAATGCTTCCCTTATTATTTATTAACCTCCTTGTTTGTTACAGGAAGGCAGCAAAACTGCACAAAAAAATGGAGAAAAGTGTTGCAGAGTGAAGGGGCTGTGTCGTTGTTTAGCAGCTTGTTTTGTATTTTGGGGGCAGGGGTTAGTTGGGTTCTTCATGCTGAATTATTTATGGACATACTATAGTGATACTGAGGTGAAAGTGTTTTGTGCATACTTGGGGACAAAATCTGCCTTTAGAGATTGTTTATTCTTCGAGAAGTAAAATTAAATTTAAAAAAAAACTTCTTAAAGTAGTGTGGTGTAATGTCAATCTAGCTATGTGCTTTTATGTAGAAGTCATGTTTCCAGATTAAGGTAGTGGCCTTAAAATATTCAATAACACAATGTAAAACCAGTGTACACTAATTATAAGTCCTACTTTAGAAGGGTAGGTGCTAAAATGTGATATAAACCTCCCATAATTAGATTTTCAGTTTTTAACTTTATCTTCTATATGGAACTGTCAACAATGCCTCTATTTTTGAAGATTACTCATTCACAAACCCATGAAATATGCGTGTAGTGCTGTTTAAATTTACAGAAGGTTGCAATGAGTTAGTGATGTCTTTTTCTACTGGATATGCAACTCTGCAAACAATTTTTTGTGTCTGGTATGCACACCAGAATCTTCTGCCCGTCTCTTTAAGTCCATGGCCACTGCCAATTGAAGAAGCCATGCCATGGACCCTCTTCATGTTGGTAGAGGACCTATGAGGAGTGTGAGCAGTAGATCAAAACTCTGTATTACCACTTTTCTTACTGGAGTAGAGGTGAATCAGAAGAACTAGATAGTGCAAGTGAACAGTGTTGTTTCACAGATGTGGAGATGTTTTTGACATGCCGAAGTGTTCACCTGTGAGAGCTCTGAACTTCACATAGCAAAGAAAGTGTATCCCCTTATCTGTGGCTTTACTTTAATTGCATTGTTGGGAATTTTATGTTGTTTTCCTACTACATACCTTAGGTAAAGCCAAGAATGTATAAACAAATAATTTAGTACATTTGCACTTTTCTTCTAGAGGAAGCAGTTAATGTAACTACTTCCTCATAATGACATTTGTAGTATTCATGTACCTTAAATTTCAGGTAAATTATGTTAAATGTAGCTTCAGATTCAGCAAGTCTGAAGACTTGAATATTACCTGAAGGAACACTAAGCTTTAAAGTAGTTCGATGTTTGTGAAGTGGTCTTCAATGCTGACACATGTATATAGGTACTGAGACAGGGTATTTACTCTTTTCTTTAGACAACCTGATAAATTTGGAAATCATTTATAACTGAGTGAAAGGTGGGGTTTTTGCACAGATCAAACTTAAAATTGTTCCTCCTTCCCAGCCTGTAACTTCTTGCACAATACAAAGTTGGTGGCTGTGACTTGAGCATCTGCTTAGCCTGTTCTGCAAAGCAACCCCTGACCTAGTTAGGGCTGGCTGTCCCTTCACAGCTCTTTTTGAAATATGAACAAGTTCTGCTAAGTATGGTAGATACCTTTTCCTGTAATATTTTTAATGATGACATGCATTCTTTAGAAAAATTCCAATTTACTTTTATTTTAACTTGCTTAGGCTTCAGTTACATACACTGCTCAGTATAGTTCTACTTCAAAATGTTCAAGGTGACTAGTTTGTATTTTATGTAACATTAAATCTGAGGGCAGAGGAACAATTCTCACTAATGCGTATTTTTGAGTAAAAGTGATTGCTTGTGACACATGGAATGCTACCATGAAAGTGTTTTTAAATTGAATTTATTTAAGATGACTTGAAGTAAATGTGAAAATTGCATTCGTCTGTGAACTCTTCAGTGTAAAGAGTACACTAAGAGGTTTATTCATATTATACATTAATACAACATATAAGCTGCTTCAGTTATAAATTTAAGCTTGTTTCATCAATTTTACTGAACTTTAGTTTTTAGTGTATTGACTTATGCAATGTGTAATTGGAATACTTCCTCAACTAGAACTCACTAAAGCATTGCTAACTGTTTGGAAAGACTGAGTAACTTTTCAAAGGATTTTGACATAATTTTGAAATTGAGTAAATGCAACATCCAGTGACTGTGTTGTGGCTTTCTTTAAAGAACCTTGTCTCAAAAATAGTATGTCTAGGCTAACTGAAGAGTCATGTTTTATCACTGTTTCTGTAATCTACCTTCAAAATTATTGTGGACTATGATGGTCTGGTTCTGAGAATGTTGAGTAGATGTGGATGTTACATAAAGATTCCTGTAAAGAAAGGGCTCTTCTAGTAGAAACAATTTGTGAGCTGCTGCAATTTGCATTGCCCAGAAAATAATTTCTTTTCAATAAAAGTATGTAAAACCTTGAGAACTAATTTTAATTATCTTGTCATTCTGTTTTCCGTTTTTTTTAAGGTCACCTCAGAATAGAGGTGTGCTACATTTAACTTCCTGTAGAGTTTTTCTTACTGATCCTTTATCTCACTAAAGATAAACTTCCTTGTGGTAGCAGCAACTTTTGAGGGAATGAATGTGATTATCATGCATCATATCTCAATTCATAAATGAAGTTAGCAGAATTGTAAACTCCTACATCTTTTATGAGTGCAGTGGTCTTATGTGAACATAAACAGCCATGATCAATGTTACTGTTTATAGAGTAGATTTAACTATCCAGCACAGTAACAGGACCCTTTCAAGCCCGATTCACAACAGCTTGAGGAGTTGTCAAAGCTTTCAGTGAGAACCTGCTGTTTGGGAACAGAGAGATGGATGAGTGATACGGTGTTTGGAGGCTGTCTTGGGCAAAGTGATCACAAAAGGAGGTTTTCCTTCTTGGAGAAATAAGGACAGGGGTCAGCAGCTCTGCCACCTTGGACTTTCAGAGGGCAGACTAGGGCCTGTTTAGGAAACTAGTTGAGAGAGTCCTTAAGGGCAATGGAGCCCAGGAATGCAGAAGGAAATCCCAGAGGTGCAGGAGCAGTGTCTCCCCAGGTGCTGAGTAATGAGGGCAAGGAAGTCAGCCTGGCTTAACAGAGAGCTTTGGTTGGAATGTGTGGAGAGAGATTTTATAAACTCTGGAAGAAGGGGCAGGCAGCTCAGCAGGACTACAAGGATGCTGTGAGGTTATGCAGGGAAAAAATCAGAAGGGACAAAGCCCAGCTAGAACTTGGTCTGACTACTGGTAAAAAAGACAATAAAAAATGTTTTTGTAAATACATCAGCAACAAACTGAAGGCCAGTGAGAATCTCCATCCTTTATTGCATGCAGGGGCAAACAGTGACAAAGGTTAAAGAAAAGGCGGAGTACTGAACGCCTTCATTTTAAGACACCAAGAAGACATTTTAAATCATTTACCAACAGTCCTGGCTGAGGGGGGAGGTTGATTACAAGTTGGCAACTGTAACACCTATTTACAAGAAGTCAGAAGATGGATCTAGGAAACTACAGGTCAGCCTAATCTTGGTGCCAGGGAAGGTCATGGAGCAGTTCATCCTGAGTGCCATCATGTGCAAAACAATCAGGGTTTTGGGGCCCAGCCAGCATGGTTTTGTGAAATGGAGGTCCTGCTTGACCAACCTGATCTCTTTCTATGGCTGATCTACTGGAGGGCAGCAAGACTCGGCGGGAAGGATCTGGATAGGCTGGATCCATGGGTCAAGGCCAAAGGTGTGAGGTTCAATAAGGCCCAGTGCCAGGTCCTGCTCTCATGTCACAACAACCCCAGGCAGTGCCACAGGCTGGTGCCAAGTGGTTTGACATTTCCCAGTGGAAAAGGACCTGAGGGTGCTGGTAACAGCAGCGGAACATGAGCCAGGGTGTGGCCAGGTGGCCAAGAAGGCCAATGGCATCCTGGCTGCGATCAGCAATGGTGTGGTGAGCAGGAGAAGGGCAGGAATTGTCCACCTGTACTGGGCACTGGTGAGGCCACACCCTGGGTGCTGTGTCCAGTTCTGGGCCTCTCAATTCAAGAAAGACATTGAGGTGCTGGAGCAAGTCCAGAGAATGGAGCTGGGAAAGGGTCTGGAGCAC
>VZRQ01000602.1:375749-393070 GCA_013397975.1 Machaerirhynchus nigripectus
CAAGGAACATTAGCTTGGGTTTTAGTGCCACTCTAAGCTATCTTGTGAAAAAGAACACCAGTGGCATAACTAAGGGAATAGACAAGATTATAGTCCCAGTTCTTGCTGAGCAGCACATAGTCATTCACTTTATTTCACAATAAAATGACCAAAGAATTCAAGGGTGTACAGAGCCATATCCTATATGCTCTTCTTTAAAGTTTTCATCACATTAAAGAGATTTTAGTAAACACTCAGCTGGGAGAAAATACTACAACAAGGAAGGCCAAACCTAACTAACCAACCCTGATAATACTGTATTTAATTTAAAATTGCATGCACAACATTGCAGTGAAGCACCCTGCAATATTGTGCATGCAGATATGACACAATAGCACAACAACAACAAACTAAACAAAACAAACAAAAAAAAAACAAAAAAAAAAACAAAAAACCAAAACAAAACAAAAACAAAACAAAACAAAACAAAAAACAAACAAACAAAAGAGAAAATAAATAATGTAGCTTGGCCTGTCACTCACTGGCAAGAGCTGTACCATTACTGCAACTATATGTTATAATTATGAATTCCAGAAACTAGAGCCTGATGCCAGGAAACACTGGTGAAGACTGCAGTAAAGGTCTGGTAGCCCTACAGGGGAGAATTGAGATTGCCTTACCTGTGCTTAAGACCAAACATGAAATTTGTTTTTGGAGAAGCACGGAGTACATCTACATGATTTAGGTTTCTCTAAATATGTATAGCTGTCCTGGGTTACAGTATTCTACTACCATCTTCATCAGCTGTTGAAACCAGGGGTAGCAATGTTCCCTGCCTCCTCCCTCTGGACTATCTTCTGTTAATGGACCCCACAATGCATCACTCATAGATAACTCTCTCCTGGACCATCTCCAGTTAATAGGCCCATCAGTGCCTTGCCTCACATGCCCATTGTAAGATGCTCCACCCAGGGGGAAGGAGCCAAGCATCCCCACCTGGATATAGTCTGGGGTTCGGAACAGCACAAGCAGCTTTTGTCCACTGGATTCCCAGAGGAAGACCAGAGCCTTCTACTGAATCACTGCTTCAACAGAATCATCACTTCAGGAGGACTGCAGCCACCATTTAATCACACTTTTATTAACCCCCTGACCATCAGGGGGTCAGGTTGTATTCCGACTCTGTCTGTGGGTTGTATTTTTGTACTATTGCATTTATTTTATTTTTCCTAATAAATTGTATTTCTGACTTGGAGTCTCTCGCTAGTTTGCTTTCAAACTAGTACAATAGCACATTTCTCTAACTATATATAGCAATATATTATATAAATTTGCTGTTAAATGACAGAATATTTGCAATTTTTGCATCACAAAGGAGAGACAATGACACACCAATTTTAGCAATTGTTATGCATAAAACTTTTCAAGTCTATGACTGCTTTTGTATATGCACAACACTAGTATTATATGCTGGTATAAATGTTACATTGCTTTTAAAGGAGCTGCAATAACGAAGTGTAGTACACTGGCTGCATTTGGAAGTTGGCAACTACTATTCTTCTGGCTTGCACAGACCTGCTGCCAATCTACTGCAGCTACCAACATCATAATTCTTTTTCAAGATTGATGCAAATAGCATTGCCTTACAATACAGAGCTCACACAGAAGATTACCATGACCTGTCCAAGAACAAAAGTTAAGAAAGGAATAGCCTCCCTGAACCAATAACTAAATAAACCCAAATACAATTTCAAAAACTCCTGTGCCCCAGACTGTTATTTAGTCCTATTTTTACCCTACTTTATTTGCGTATATTTGTCAAGAGTCACATTCCTACCTTGGTGTATTAAGAAACTGTTAGGAAATAAAGACAGTAGAAAAAGGGGAAGAAAATA
The DNA here is from genome assembly GCA_013397975.1 of Machaerirhynchus nigripectus. Taxonomy (NCBI): domain Eukaryota; kingdom Metazoa; phylum Chordata; class Aves; order Passeriformes; family Dicruridae; genus Machaerirhynchus; species Machaerirhynchus nigripectus. Next base: position 377,624 of record VZRQ01000602.1, read on the forward strand.
ATTATTTCTAGCACAAGGTAAGTCTTGGATACTGCCAACCACAAGGAACAGAAGAAAGCAACAAAGCTGAAACAACAGGGGAAAAAAAAAAGCAAATACATACTCAACAGGAAAAAGCTTGATATGAATATCTCCCATGCTTGTGTGGATGATGGCACTGTCTGACACTCTTTTGGGACCTTCTGCCTGAGTGGCTGCCATGACCTCTTCTTTAGAAGGTTTCTCATTAAATACATCTCTGTCAGAATCTGCACTCTTCGTGTCTTCTGGTTCACGTTTAGTAAACTGAAGCACAAAGGAACAGGAGGTCAACAGCTTTTTTCTTTTTTCTTCCTAAAATACACACCCGACACATTAATGTCATTATTCAACCTGCTGAACACCCAATTCAATTTGAAATGTACAAAGACAATTCATAGCCTATCCTTGCATTTCCATGTTGTGCTACCAGCATTTCCACAGTCACAAATTCCAATAGAACTACATGCAAATTGAGTAATTTTTTATTATCTGTTATCTTTACACTTTCCCCTTTACAACAGGAGTCCACGCTAGTTCAGCATCTTTTCTTTAAAAAGAGGTGGAGAATACCAGGTTATTCTGCAATACTCAGACAAAATCGGCAGGTTTTATGCCAAAAGGTTCAGTTGTGCTACCTAGTTAAAATAAATCCTCTTATTCCAATACTGCATTAATATAAAACTGCAGCAACCCAGCAAATTTAAGGCGTAATAGACAGGCCAATCTCTAACCTCTACGATAATGACCTCTCAAATCAGCTATTAACCACTCTGAAATTGCTTGTCTGTTTGGTTCCATCTCACCTACAAAATAAACTGTGAGCAGGAAGATGACTCCCGTCTTAGTTGCCTATAACATCCTTAGTGTTTTCAAGTCCTGATCCTTGTCTGAAATTCTGTTCTATTGTATTTTTTATGCATACGGTTAATTATTGTTTCTTTATAAGATTTGGTTATGCTTTTAAAATGTTCTTCCTTAATTCTTTTTTCAACTAGAACAAAAGGATATCATCTTCTTAGGGGAATAAAACTTACGAAAAAATTACAGATGTTTCTTGCTAAGTATAGATAGTTCAAGATAAAACTTCTAGAATATACTTGAAATATTAAGGGACTCCTTTGTAAAAGCTGCATTTACAACCACTCAAGACAAAAAGCACTAGAAAGGTGCAAGGAGAAAACCAAAAAATAATGTAGGGAAAACATCAGTACAAGAATGCAGCTATTTAAATAGAAATGACACACACCATGTAAAACCTATTTTTTTTAAAAGCTGTGCAGATTACTGTTGGATCTGCCTGAATATTTTGGAGAACAGGATTTTCAGATGCTTTCATCTCTATAGTGATCGCAGCACGGTGTTTCTTTGCTACTCCTTGGAACAAAGCCAGTTGCATCATTCTGATGTTCTCTTGTTTTCCCAAGATACGAATACACCTGAAGTACAAGATGTAAAGAGGTATAATTGTCAGCTGCTCACAGTCAGAGAATGTCTCCTTTCTGACTGTTAGACTCAATGCAAAATTCCAAAATCCTCTCAAAATCATTACTTACTAATAATTCTTATTATGCTTCTCTATTCAAACTTGCTACCTTAATTTACCAGTCAGCCTCCTTATGTAATAAAATCCCAACTAAATGATCCACTTTTATTTAACATTATCCCATCCAGTTAGCCAGACACTAATTGATTAATTACACATTTTTAATACATACATGTTTGCCATGTTTTCTCCTCATTTGACTAAGCTTTAATCTGCAATGACTCTTTACAAAGAATGGGAGTACCTTCTCTACAGTCTAATGTAAGGCTCTCAAATAACAACACAAAAAGATAAAACACCTCCACAGTCATAGCAAGTTTTGAATATGCTATAAATTTGACTGAATAAAGACTTTAAAAGAGAAACTTAACTCAGTATGTGTCACTGGAACTTACCTGTTAGTCTCTACATTTATGACCTTAATGCCCAACATTGTTCCATAGAGAACGAAGTGTCCGGTTTCATCAAAAATGATATTAATTAATCTTACTGCATCCACTTTCTCCAGCTCACGCTCAACTGCCATACGTCGACCAAACTCCATGTCAGGCAGTTGCTGTCTCATCTGCTGAAGTTCAGTAAACATCTACAAAAAAAACCCCAGCACTACTATAGTAATGTATTTTAAACTTTTTATCTGGTAAAACACTGATTCACATGATTAGAAAATACCGAATTCAAGTGAGATTACTCCACTCTAACTTAACTGAAGGATTTGAATAAACAAAAGTAATACTCTTTATTTTTATGACACAATAGGCGTGTTTTAAGACTAGGCTTAGGCACGTGAGAGAGCGCAGCTGTCTAACAAATTCCTCAGAAGATGACAAATTTATTCATTATTATGATGTTACTTGAAATGGGCATTTTCCATAATTGCTTTCTACTAATCTAGCAGCATGAAAACACAGATGAAAATCCACAACTCTCTTTCACTTTTCCCTTAGTAATCTAAGAGACAAGCAAGAGAACACAGAAGGCGTTTTTTGCAAGAAAAATATAGGAAGGAAGCTTGCCCTTAGAAATAAATTATAGCTTAGGTGAATGTGCTGGCAAACAAATTCAAATAAGTAGAGAAAACATTTCAAAGAAAGAGAAACAAGACAAAACTCACACTCAGAGATTCGTCAAAGACTCTCATGAGCTTTCCTGTCAGAAAACGAAAAATTCTAACTTTTCTGTCCGACCCAAGAGTAGCCATTTTCTTGCCATCAGGTGAAAAACTTATACTGGATGGGTAAGCCTTGCATTTAGCAAATTCATATAGATCAGTATCTGTTTTATACTCCCAGTTCACATTCTTGGGAAATTTATATTCATGAGGAGTACCAGTCCAGTACTCAATCATTCCAGACTTGTCAGAAGACACAACTGCTTTATAGACAGGGTTCAAGCGTATCTGAGTAAGCGGGGACATATGGAGTTTATCAAAAACATGAAGTGGCTGGTTATTTCCTCGTCCATCATATATGAATATTTTCCCTGTGCTCTTCTCAGATGTTGCAACAGAAGATATGGCATCTCCAGGGCAATATACCCATTCACACTGGCCAGGGTGATAGCTGCAACAAAGAGTAGAAAGCAAAATATTAAAAAATAAGGAATGGTTTTAATTAGATAAGAGTCAAGTTATGTGGTAAACTTGAAATCAAACATCAGAAGCAAATTCTACACTTTATTTACTGGTTTTGCTAACACATATCTTGCTAATATTCAGCATATTATAGACAAGCTTTACCAAGCAACATCATTCAGTGGATGACTACCAATTTCTGTTGCTTCCATGTTGTTTTATAAAGAGGCTGTGACAGTCAAAGTAGAAAGCGAGTAAAAAGAAGGAATAAGGATGGAAATGCAAAAAGCCCAAGTGGCATTCATGAATAGTACCCAACTTATATAAGTCAGTACCATTTCTCTTCCATCTGTTAAGTCAGTAACGACTCAGTAGAAATTAAATCAACTGCATCTCTGCCACACATTTATGGAAAAGTTCAACTAGATCTTGGCAGAAAATACCCACAAAACAACAAAAACCCCAAGAAGAGATATAAACAAAATTAAGACAATCCCCCTATATTCAATAAGGGTTGTGAATGCATTTAAGAAGGAACACATTTGCTACTTGCAAAAGCGTACTCTACAAACAAAACAAGCCAGAGATACAGTCAATAATGTAAGTTATGTCTGTTTTAAAGTCTGTAAGCAAAGATTCTGAAAACCAGAACTCAAATGAAACAGCAAACATCAAAAAAATTATACAGACTCCACAGGAAACTCATGTTTAGTATCCTTTAACAAATCAAACTAATAGATGCTGAAGGACTGATGATATTCTGACATTATGACAGACACTAATAAATTGGATTTTCAATGTCTGTCGGTAAAGAGAAACAAACACTTTATCTCAGGTTCATTAGAAAGAACAGGATTAAATAAATAAGTACGAAATCTCTGCAGAAATAGCCAACCTTCTCCAGATCACTGATGGAAGCATAAAGCATGGGGATTTGCAAAGAGCCACAGTGTAGAGACTAGTTAGAGATGGAAAGCTCTGCAGATCAGGGGTGTTTTTTTGAATATGATTTTCTTTTTCTATGAATTTACCAATTATGTAGTAACAGTATAGGGCTGCTAGTCAAAAATAACACCAAAAGCGAAAAATTAAGCCTAAATGGAATTTTTCCAGAATAGACAGCCAAGAGGGAAAAAATTCCCATAGGTGAAGTACATTATCTGGAGGATGATACTAAAACTATAACTAGCAAAGCAGATAGCATAAGCTTTTATTAGATATTCCTATGTAAAAGCTTTTTTCCCTGATTATACTTCTATTCAGTTTCAAAATTACCCAGTACATAGTAGACTATGAAGAACATGTTTTCCAATTCTCAAAGACTTATGGAGAAATCAGTATTTCTACTGTTCATGATGCAGCATTCATTGATCCTCCAGCCCTTCAAATTCACCCTTTTAACAGTGTGGGGCTTGTTTTTCTCTGGTATTGTTATAATTCCAGTAACATCCATTCCCATTTCTCCCAGATCCTTTAGCTACATAAAGCGTAATGACAGACATGCTACAAGATTAAAGAAAACAATATTCTTCTCACGGAAGAAGGAAATTGTATCCCTATGAAAACAAATAAGACAATACATACAGACCAAATCCCTTCTCTAATGGAACTATTAGTGGACTGTAATTTTAAAAATCATTGCCAAAAACCAGAAAGAAATTACATCTAAATAGTTGAAGAAACACCACATCTTTGTGCATAATATTTAACACTGAGGAAGCACCTTTCCTACTTCTCTCTTATACTGCTACAGTCATAATTTTTCCTATTAGTCAGGTGGTCTCTAGCCTTGGATTCGTTTCAGACAATGCAATTTACTCAGACTCATCTGACTGGGGCATGGGGAGAGGGGAGTAACTCAAGAAGCTCAAATTACTGACTTACCTCTTAGCAAAACAACCCCCACTTACAATCTCAAATGAACACTTCCAAGAAGTAAGTAACTTACCCAAGTTTCAGCATGTTGATCATATCAAAGTTGACCACATCAAACACCTTCATTGCTTTGTCATCTCCAACGGAACAGAATAATGCCCCCTCTGAACTAACAGCAATACTCTCAATAACACCTGTGAATGAAGTTGAGATACTATTAAGAAACGGAAAGGACATCCTTCATTTCAGTATTACATAGGGAAAACCCACAGAGGTTTAAACCTGTTTCCCAACTGTTTTGTCACCTTTTTCAGTTAAAACTCTACCTGACTTCAATACAATATTATAAAAAAACCAAAATTCACAAAACAACACTACACACCCTATCATACCCTATCGGGTATGTGATAATGAACAATTTACCATAAACATAGGTAAAAGATTATAAGGGCAATTAGTTTAGTTTAAAATGTTGATTTTAGAAAACTGAGATCATTATGATGGGGTAAACACCATGTGCTCCTAAGCTTGCATCTCTCAACAGGCTAAAAGTAGCAGAACTCTATAGACTATTACACCCACAATACTCAAAATTACTCTGCAATTGAGCCTTCCATAAATTTCTCACAATGCTGATTTCTGCATGGCAGGTTCTGTTCTCACATTTTGCTTCTGTATATAATAAGAAGCTGATAGCTAAGATCAACAACCTACTTTAGTATGTCTTGTAACTCTAAAAGGAAATGTTACTTTTACTACCTATTACTAAGTATTTTTCTTACTGTAACATTGTAGCATATCAAACTGGATTTTTTTCCTTCAGGCATATCATAATATCTAATACCATAGAGAACCTCATTTCCATCCAGCCTATTTAATCTTTAGTAGTGCTGAAGAGCTTCGTGTACTTATTAGGTCAGAAAATTGGGTTAAAAAAGAAGTTTTTCTTAATTGCAATTTAGCTGATAATTACAACAATAATGCAAAATTTACTCCACAGTTACAATAACTCCCGATGAAAATAATCACTTTTGTTTCCATACTGCAAGGGGGAAAAAAAATAAAGATAAGGGATTGAGGTACCCTTACTTAATGCAAAGTATTTTTAAACTTCTCTGGATTTTAAGAACCATGTTACACACTTTGTTCACTTATGTCCCAGATATTCTCCCCACAGGCAGGGCACAAGGGAATGCAGAGGGTGTAGGGGATATGTGCAAGCAAAGTCCCACAGGCTTCATTCTCATCCTATCCCTGCTGGAGCTTGGGTGCAAAATGTAACAGGACAAGGGAACAAACAGAAGATAGGTAGACATAATTTAATCTTCAACTGCACTAAAAGGAACCCCAGAATCTATTTGCACTCTCTTCAAACAACAAAGAGCAAGCAGGAGGTAGAAGTGAGGTCCTTTAGAGAAGAAAGAGCAACTTCTCACCTAAGTGACTTCGGAAGTGTTTAACAAACTCAATCCCTTCTTCTATCTTTTTCCAGAATTTTACATGTCCATCGTGACTGGCTGTTATGATAAAATCTGTCCTACAATTACAAAAGAAAATAAAAACAAGTAAACAGATACACACATTACGCTTTCCCACTGGTCAGTAATTTGCACTATAATTAACACTGTGCAGAGAAAGAAATCTCAAGCAATTACTGTGACAGTTCGTCTGAACGGGTACTGTAACTCCTGGAAAAACAAAACAGGTATTTTAGTGCATTCTGGATTAATTTATGAAAAGTCACAGCCTAAACTGAAGAAACACGTAACATTATCCTTTTTGAATATGTACATGTAACTCCTATTGTAATTGTGTGTGTGGGATCTCCGCAGTTCTGGCGAACAGTATCTTTTCAGAGGCAGTCAGTTGATCTTATTCCTGTATTTACTGCACATTTTAACAAGGATTTTAAGACCCTCCTTTAGTGTATACAAACAATTTTTATCTTGCTTCTAGGTAAGCCACAGCTTTTAAAAAAAAAACCCACCACCCTTAAAATACCACCTCAAGACACTGTAACTTTCCATTATAAAACTTCTAAAATGAAAACTTGTTAGCATACACAAAAATACATCCCTGATGAAGAAATACAATGCAAAACAAAAATACTTACTTAGTACATGCTACGTGTGTAATAACATCTCTGTGCATGTAACTGCGTTCATACATCGAAGCCGACGGTAGATTTTCAAGATAAACGTGTTCGAATTCAAGAACTACACAGAATAAAAAGAAAAATTTGGAATTTTTTTTTCCATAAAGTTACATGTAGTTTCTGTTCTCTTTTACTTATCCTTGTATTGCGTACTCATATTTTAGTCAAAAATATACAGGATTTTGTGCAAACATAATTAAAGGGCTTTTAGCTCTGGCTTTGCACTTAGACTTACACATTTTCCATGGACTAAAGCCACTCAAATGGTGCCTTCACTTGTATTGCTCTTCCCTTTAAAAGCAACTGTCACCTTAATTGTCTTAATGTTTGAAAAAAACCAAAGCCAATTAACAGTTTTTAAGTTACAGCCAGAAAACAAAAGGTCATCTGAACCTCATTTCATTCTAAAACCACAGGTACCCCTTTTGTTTTGCTCTCAGAAATGAGATTTGTGGTCTCACACAGGTCTCGTAGTCTAAATTCTAAGTGATGGTACCCACCTATTTCATTGTTTAACTGGCTGACCTAAAATAATCTGATTTTAAGTTTTGTCTCTTATTTTTAGATCCCACTCATTAACAGCTGTGCAATGGCATTTTTTACTGAACCTGCAGGTTTACATCTGCTGAAAGTTGTCAAAAGTCATATTTACTTTACAGTGATACCCAGAGAGCTCGGAGTTGCTGCACACAGCAATACCACACGCCAAAATACAGCCTAGAGGCTTCTCCTGCTCTTCCAACCTAGGGCAGTGATCTGAAAGATGGATTAACTCCACAGCTGTAAACAGTACAGCTTCAGCCTGCACAGTAGGGCTCTTAGCCTGAAAATGTCCTTCAGAGGAAGCAGAACTCACAGAATCACAGAATATTAAGGGGCTAGAATAAGCTTTAAACACCATCTAGTCCCAAGCCCCCTCCTATTAGACCAAGTTGCTCAAAGTCTTATTCAAAGTAGCTTTGAACATTGCCAAGTTTGGGGCACTCAAAAAAAAATCGCCCGGCAACCTGTGCCAGTACCTCACCACTCTCGCAATAAAGAAGTTTTTCCCTATGGCTAACCTCAATTTTCCCTCTCTGTTTGCACCCATTACTCCTTGTGCTATCACTACAGCGCCCGTCGAAGAGTCCTCTCTGGCTTCCTTGCAAGCTCCTTTAGATATTGGAAGCTTGCTATGAGGTCTCCATGTAACCGTCTCTTCTCCAGGCTGAACGGTCACAACTTTCTCAGCACTTGACACCCTCGCCCTGTAATTCCGCACCCGAAGGGTTCCTTCCCAGCGCGGTCACCTTACATACGACACACCGATTCAGAATAAGGGCTTCCGCCAGCTGCCCCCAGCCCGTGGCCGCTCCCGCCCTGCGGGGCCTGGACGCGACCCCACCACCCCGGCCCCCACTCCGGGCAGCGCTCCGCTCCTCCCCTTACCTCTCCTCTTCTTCGCCTGCGCGGCCTCCCCCGGCAACGGCCCGACCCAGCGCTCCTCCTCATCCTCCTCGTCCGCTGCCGCCGGGTCCCCGCCGCCCGCCGCCACCTCCTCCTGCTTTCGCTTGCGCTCGGGCTCGGCGGACGCCATGGTGCCGACGTCACCGTCTCGCACCGCGCCGCGCCGGGCGCTCTGCGACTGACGTAGGAACCGCGGAGCGGACGGCGGGAAGCAGCAATGGTACTAACGGGCGGGAACGGGCGGCGGGAGAGTCCCGGGCGGATTCCGGCGCTCGGGGGGATCCCGGCGCTCCGACACCCCAGGGCCACGAGGGTCTCTCGGCCGTTGGGGCCGCGGGGCTGCTTTGTAGGGAGGGCGCTGGCTTCCCGGCTGGGAAGGGGCGACGTTCATCCCTCGCCTGTGAGCGGGGATGTCCCGCTTCACGTCCTCCCGCCGCTGTTGTGGTGCAGGGGTTCGTGTCGGGGGCGCGGGAGCTCTCTGTCTCACAGCTTTTGCGATATTGTTTGTACCCTGCCTGTGTGTTGCTTCGTATGTTTTGTGCCTTCGTGTCTCTTTCACAGACCCGCTGTCGGTTTCCTCTCCCCTCCCGTCTTCCCGCAATTGGTCGTTTTGTGCTTGGTCACATGACGCATTTCGCCTTAATGTCTTTAAGTCTGTGAAGGGACGGTGCCAAGAGAATGGATTCAGGCTCTTGGTTCTGAGCAATAGGTCGAGAAGCAATGGGCAGAAACTGATGCACAAGAAGTTCCACCTGAACATGAGGAAGGACTTCTTTTATGTGAGGATGACTGAGCTCTGGAACAGATTGCTTAGAGAGGGTGAAGAATCTCCCTCACTGGAGATATTCAAGCACCATCTAGACACAATCCTGTGCCATGTGCTCTGGGATGACCCTGCTTGAGCAGGGAGGTTGGACAAGATGACCCTCTGTGGTCCCTTCCAACCTGACTTATTTTGTGATTTTTTCATAAAGCCTTGTCTAGCATAGAGCCTACACTTGGGCCTGCGTGTATTCTTACTTATTATGTAGTCCCAAAGCAAGTTAAAAAGGAGTAACATATTAAAACTGGAAGACATTAGTATTGATGCCAAAAAAGCCTTCAGTTTTCATGTATGGCATGAAAATAGAAATGTAAGTTAACCATACTGAAATAGGGAAACCTGCAAACTACAAGAAAGTAACATCTGAAAGTGACACTTCAGTGTGTGTACTGTGTAAGGTAGTTAAGAGCACAGCATTAAGGACTGCAAGTCGGTTTGTCAGAGCCCTGTTATGTCTCACAATTATGTACATTTCGAAATGTTGTGTGAAATCGATCTGGAAATTTAAAGTCAACAACAATAGAATCATTTAATCAGTTTCACGTGATGGAGTTTTTTCTGGCTTTCTCTTCAGGGTTTTATTTCACACAATGCATTCATGGTGATGAACTGTATTATTGCAGGGGACACAGAGGGAATAGTTTTTTATTCCACTCCAAGACCCCTTTCAAATTTCCATAGCATGGAATTTCTTTTTTATCCCCATCCTTTTTTCTTCTGCTTCCCCACTATCCCCCCAGACCCTCTTTTTCTGCCTCCTTAACAGTTTTTTGTCTGAAAAAAAACTAAGACTGCTTAGTTTCTTTCTTAGTTTCTTCTGGGCAGTGTTTGCTGGCGGCATTTCAGAAGTCCTAATAAATTATGTGAACTGGTTCTGTTTTACATTATGGAGACATTCCAAGACTCTTAAGAAGACAGTGATTTTCCTTTGCAAATGCTATGCTCATTAGTTCTTAAAAGATGATGATAACTTAGATTTTGTAGTGTTCCTTTTTTAAATATGTATGCAACAAATTTGCCAGGAAGACTTAGCAGAAGTATTGGCTACCTATGAGTTCTCTAGTGTAATTCCAGCATTCAGTGAGATACTCTGATATTCTTTCCTCATCCACTTTACTATGAGGTACTTGAATTTTGGAAGTACTAGTTGAATATTTCACGCCTTTTAAATTGGGCTTTTGGCATAATTTTCTCTGATGCTGTGTTTTTGTTCTGAAAAAGAACAAAAGATTGAGTTAGTAATTTGTGCATAATTAAGAAGGTAGAGAGGTGTAATTTTTCTTTAGATCTTTGTCTATTTTTTATGTTTCTGTTTAATCTCTATGTGTTTGGTGGGCTTAGTCCTCCACTAAGGTATTTTTAAAGGCTTCCTGCATCTGGTACATCTAGCCAGTTGGTTGTTTTCCTTTGAAAAAAAAAAATTTGGCCCTTCTTATTTTTTCCCTCTTAGTTGCTGATGTCGTTCAGGTATCTCTTAATTGAGATAACTAGGATTAAATTTCTGAATTTGTATGTGTTTCTTTATGACCTAACAGTTTCTCAAAGTTTTTAATTTAACTTTTGTTGATTTTTCTTTTGGCTGTCCAGGTGCCCTCTTTCCTTTGCTGTCTGTATATCTTTCAGGTTCTTTTGTTTGTTTTTCTAGTAACTTTGAGGATGCTTAATTTGTAAATCATAAATATTCTGAATTCAAATGAAGGAGAAATAGATTAGTACATTTATTGACAGAGCAGAAGTAACTGCTTAAAAAGTTTGCAGATATATGGAGGTAGAGTGTGGCTTTGTAGATGTGAGATTCTCTTATTGTTTCTATATTGAAATTGTTGGGAATTAAAAAAGCCATTGCAGATAATCAAAGCAGTTATCAAAATTTAGGACATGTCATTCAATTTTAAAAGTAAATTATTAGTGTCTTCTACTTAGTCATATAGTTAGCTGATTTTACTTAATGACTGGGTGCTTTCTAGAACTACAGGGAAGTTAGCTAAAAGCTTTGGATTAAGGGAGTTTATTTGGTTGATCTGAAGCAGGAGGTATGATTTGGTAACTGATATCAGTTATTGAAGATCTACATGATAACTGTTCTATTTGCTTGTTAATAGGCTGAATGTTTATCAGAAATCGCTAACACAGGTGGTCCTGTAGATGCCAAGGAAGAGCTCTTGGAGGAATGTGAGAGCATTTGGAAGCAGATCGAAGAGGTATGCAAATATAAGTGATAGACCAGATTTATTAAAAACCTTTTTCAAAATTATTTTATTCACCTCATGCTTGCCCCACTCCCTCCAAAGAAACCACTTCAATAAAACCAAACCAACCAACCAACTAAAAAACCCCAAACAAACAAACAAAAAAAAGAAAAAAGATCCTCAGAAAAGTCAAAGGTAGAAGTGCTGGCAGGGGTGAAGAATGCCTTGTAGTGTCAATGTGCTCGTGTTATGATTTAGTTAGCAGGGGAGTATATCTTAAAATTAGAGAAAATTAAACTATTTAATTCTGTTGTGGTAGTACCAGCATACTGAGACCCTTCTCTCTTCAGTCTCACAAAAGATGGGGTTCCAATTCACATGTACTTTGGATCTTAAAGGAGAGAGAGAATAGGAAGAGGGAGAGGCAGAGGAGGACAAGGATGTTTGCATAGGCTTACCTAAACTGACAGTTACATTGTCATGGTTAAAATTTCTCTCTTGATACATGGTGCAGTACGCTAACAATAACACCTTAGGGCTGGCTATTTTTATTTACAGGATTCCCAGAAAAGATAAAACTTCTATCAGTTCTGAGGGAATACTGTTATTTCTTTAAGATTCTGCTGAGTCTAATGAAAAGTCATGTTCTAACTTACAATTTCAGAGTCTTAATCGCTTCACTCAATTTTGTATGGTACTTACATGTTATTTGCTTGCGTTCTGAGTTGTAGGTTCAAAATATTAAAATATCAGAAACTGAAGTAGAAGTACTTCCAAACTTGAAGTAGAACAAAGTCCAGACAACTCACAGTGCAAAAATTTTACAGAATTTGATTTAAAAAGACGAATATGACTTTTTTTCTTGTTGAGTGTTCGGGTAACGTCGCGTGTAACAAGTGGCAGGCAATTCTATGTCTTAGTTTCCGAACTTTTGTTTGGCACCACTTTGGAGTACCTGAACTTTCTTTCAAATTTTCAAATTAGAAGGTAAATTTGAATGTTTACTATTTTGAATTTAATTGAAAATATTTGATATCTTGTATCTCATTCCCAGCATGCCCAAAATAATACAGGAAGTGATGTGTTATTTTTGGAAGTTGATAAAAACAGTAGGATTTTTATTACGTTGATTTTGCATCCTGGATGCACTGATGTTTCAGCAGAAGGTTTAAACTAATAGTCTTTTAATTAGCTCCTAGGTTATATAGTTACTTGTAATGTTCTAATGATTGTGTGTCATAATGAGCAGTTTTTGTGGGAGAAATCCTATGTAGTGTTCTGGTATCCAAACCTTAACAGCAAGGTTTCCAGAATACTGCTTAGTAGTTATACTGCTTAGTAGAATACATCCTGCCTTGTCATGGGGCAAGTTGAATTGGCAGCTGGAAAAAAAGAGAGTTTAGCCAGTGTCTCCTGTTTATGCTTTGGGTATTTGTGGTGGCCTGAATTTCAGACTGCATGTACACCCCATTGCAGTCATGGGGGCTGATGTAGTGTCCCCAAAAATCAGACCACTTCTGAACTGTACAGTATACTGCCCTAAATTACTTAAAACTAAAAATATGTATTATAGTTTGATTGCTGTGCTTGGAGATCCAGAAGAGTAGCAGAAAGTGTGTTAACTTCTCAGTAGCTTCCCTGTTCAGCCTTGTCCATGACTCTTCCCAGTTTCTCATGTTCTTCATATGTTCAATGCCTTTCCCCATATGAACTTTTCCCTCATAACTTGCCCCTTTTCCCAACTGATACATCTTCAGCTGCTACTTTTCTACTTCCTGGTTAATTAAGTTCTACTTTACTGTGCTATGATTTAAAAATATTTCTCAATTTGCTCTTCTGGGTTAGGGTATAAGTGATATGGTAGGATCCAAGTTAAAATTCTTTTATACCTATATTTAATAAGTCATGTTTAAATTTCTAAGAATTGTGGTTTTTCATTACAAAAGAGAAGAGTAAACAAACTTTCTTTGTGTATTATTTGTTTTCTACCAAGAGTCAGAGCAAGCTTATGCTTCTAGGAACAGACACACCGCTTCAACCAGATGCCAAGGTAAGACGGTGGTTTTTTTAAAATACTTCATTTTCTCTTAAGACCATAGAATCACAGAATGGCTTGGGTTAGAAAGGATCTTAAAGATCATCTATTTCTAACCCCTCTGGCATAGGCAGGGACACCTTTCACTAGACCAGGTTAGCCCCATCCAACCTGGCTTTGAACCCTTATAGGGATGGGGCATCTGCAGCTTCTCTGATCAACCTGTTCCAGTGTCTCTGTGCTTACACAATAGTTTCTTCCTAATGTCTAATCTAAACCTGCCCTCTGTCAGCTTAAGGCCATTTTCCCTTGTTCTATCACTACATGCACTTGTAATCAGTCCCTCTCATTTCTTTTAGGCCCCGTTCAGGTACTGGAAGGTGCTATGAGGTCTCCCTGGAGCCTTCTCCAGGCTGAATAACCTCAACTCTCCTCACCTGTCTTTATAGGAGAGGTGTTCCAGCCCTCCAGTCATCTTTGTGGTTTTCCTGTGGAGTTACTTGAGCAAGTTCACATACTTCTTGTGTTGGGGACCCCAGAGCTGGANAGTCTTTCTTGGCAGGACTGCTCTCAGTCAGCCTGTATTGGTAGTGGGGGTTTCCCTGACCCAGGTACAGGACCTTGTGCTTGGTCTTGTTGAACTTCATGAGTTTCATACTAGCCCAGCCCTCAAGCCTGTCCAGGTCCCTCTGGCTGCCATCCCTTCCCTGCAGCGTGTCATTGCCCCACACAGCCTGGTGTTGTCAGTGAACTTGTTGAGGGTGCCCTTGATCCCTCTGTCCATGTCCCTGACAAATATGTTGCACAGTGCCTGTCTCCAAAACAAGGCCTAAGGAATGGCCACTCATCACTGATCTCCACTTGGATGCTGAACTGTTTGACTGCACCTCTTGAGTGTGACCATCCAGCCAATTCCTTACCCACGGTCCATCAAATCTGTGTCTCTCCAGTTTAGTGACAAGGATGTTGTTCCGGACAGTCTCAAATGCTTTGCACAACTCCCAAATAGATGACATCAGTAGCTCTTCCCTCATCCACCAATGCTGTAATCTGTTATAGGAGGCCACCAAATTAGTCAGGCGTGATTTGCCCTTAAAGTCATGTTGCTTAACACCAAACGCCTCTTAATTTTCCACATGCCGTAGGGTAATTTTGAGGAGGATCTGCTCCATGGTCTTGCTGGGCACAGAGGTGAGAATGACCAATCTGTAGTTCCCGGATCTTTCTTTTTCTCTTTTTAATAATATGGGTTATGTGTCTCCTTTCGCAGTCAGTGGGATCTTCACCAGACTGCCATGACTTTTCAAATATGATCTATAGTGGCTTGGCCACTTCACCTGCCAGTTCCCTCAGGTGCATCTGTGGTGAATTTGATCCTATCTGGCCACCAGATGCCCACCTTAGCTGTTCATCACTCCCTTCCTCATCTGGACAGGGGAAAGGAAATATAACTGAAGTGTCGTGGATCGAGATAAGGACAGATTTTCTCTTACTAACTTTGAAAAATGCAACTGATAAATGACTAAGGCAGCAAACTGGGAGAAGACTGAGTGTAACTTCAATACCTATTTGGACTGTTACCTAATCAGGGCGTATGTTATTTCTTCTTGTTAAATGTCATTGTTATGCTGTCCCTCACATCATCCTCCTGGACATCTGTCCAGCTCTGGGATGAGCAGGTTGACGGTGTGCTGGGTGAAGACCTGGCTGAAGGGCAGAGCTCAGAGGGGTGCAGTGACTGGGGCTGCATCTGGCTGGTGACCAGGCACCAGCAGTGTTCCTCAGGG
>VZRQ01000602.1:393106-426265 GCA_013397975.1 Machaerirhynchus nigripectus
GGTTAAGGTGGAAAGGGAGCGCTGGCTGGGCGGCCAGCAGGGAGGGGTCTGAGGGTGCTGGTTGACAGCAGCTCAGCGTGAGCGCTCAGTGTGCCCGGAGCAGTGGCAGCCCGGAGGGCAGACGGCATCCCGGAGCCTCGAGCATGGCACTGCCAGTGGCAAGAGAGGGATTATCCCACTGTGTTCAGCGCTGTGCAGCCTCACCTGGAGTGCTCAGTCCAGTTCTGCACCACACAATTTAAGAAGGTAGTGAAGGTCCTTAAGTGCATCCAGAGGAAGGAAACAAAGCTGGTGAGAGGGCTGGAAGGCCATGTCCTGTGAGGAGCTGCTGAGGACTTTGGGTGTCTCTACTTTGTAGAGAAGGAGCTGGGGGGCGACCTGTTTCTCTCTGCAGCTTCCTCAGTGGTATCTTCTCCCTGATACCCAGTGATATTATATGTGGGAATGGTTCAAAGATATGCGAGGGGATGACATAAGAAAGCATTTCTTTACCTGTATGAACCTTCCTCTGAAGGACCTTCACAACTCTGTCAACTCTGACTCCTTCTCACTTCCCCCTTTGAAAAAATAATAGAAACATTTCTTGATCCCTGTGAGTGACTGCAAAATATTTTTAAGAAATTAGTGTTCTGTTGTAATAGATGCTCTTGTTTTCTGCCATATCAACTTAATTTCTATGATGTTCTACCTCATTTTATGCCAATGCAACTCAACACACTTCAAGAGATGTTTATTTTCTTGTTACACAGATTTCCTTGTTAATGCTGCAATGGAAAGCTTTAGCAGTAGATTATCATCAGTGGCAAGTGAGAAATCCTGAAAGTAAGTAACTGTTTCCCTGTAGAGAGTGCTTATATAAACTTCTGCAAAATTTCTTTCATGTAGGCCATGAGTATATTGAATGTCTGCTCATTCTGTTTTCACTCTGTAACTACTTAAAAATTGAAATAAATTTAATGCTACTAAAAAGGGCAGCATTTCTTCCTTGTTTTTGCACTTCAATTCTAAGTCAACTTGAAATTAAAAGTGAATTCCACTATAACTTAATAGTATGATTCTGCAAATAAATGCATGATTAATACCACCATTCATCAGTCAGTTAAATGGAAGAACAACTATTAGCAGATCTCCTAACCAAGTAAGAAAAGTTTATTATACTGTTACCCACCTTCATATTCTTTTCTATGTGATTGTTTTTTCTCCATCTTTCATTTGTATTTCCTTTTTAGAACAGAGCTACTTTGGCAAATAATACTGTTTTCATTTTGTCTTTTAAGAAACTGATTTTTTATCTTTGCAAGTATTGCTAGTAAGCTAACAATAATTTGCCTAGATGTATTTTAAACCATACATCTTCTGATTTTTTTTCTTAATACTTTGCAAAGGTGTGTTGTTTTATGATGTGCTAGTTGAAACTTTGAAGTAGACTTCAGTGCTAAGCACATTACACTATAGTAAAATACCTATTTTAAATTAATAGGGATTAGAGATTTCAGGTCACGATAAAGTGGTAAGAGACACTAGAATTTTTAAACAACAGGAATGCAGAACGCTTTCTGATCCTGAGAAGCACAAACCACTGAGACTAGTGGTAGTTCTTAAGATTTGTTAGGCATTATCAGTCAAAAGGTATGAATCCCTCAGTTCTTCAAAATTCGCTTTGTACATAAGCATCAGTGCTGACTGGTTTCACTCTCTTGCAAGGCTGATGTGGCCAGACACTGGAAATAAAAGCATTCAGGATCTAAGTGTGAGTAAAATAATCTTTGTTTTCAGGTGTCCCATATGGAGAT
This sequence comes from Machaerirhynchus nigripectus, assembly GCA_013397975.1. NCBI lineage: Eukaryota > Metazoa > Chordata > Aves > Passeriformes > Dicruridae > Machaerirhynchus > Machaerirhynchus nigripectus. The sequence goes on from VZRQ01000602.1 coordinate 394,900, forward strand.
TCCTAAAACAGTTCACACTACACTACCATCAATATTCTGGTAGTACTCATGGTTATGTCTCCTGTCAAGGACCTATTAGCACCTGTCAATCCAGTAAAACTTCTAGTTAATCTTGAAATTAATACATTTACCCATTTGAGTATTTTTATGCCAGTAGAGGCTTGGTTTTATAGTATTTGCAAAATAACAGGAATGTGTTTTAGACAGTAAATGGTGATTTCCAATGTTTTGTCATTTAGCCAAATGGAAATGCCTTTTCAGATCAGCACTAGAGGCAGTTCTCCAACTTCTTTCAAAGGCTATGTACTTGCTGCATGTCATAATCAAATAAGAGAAGCTGAGAAAAATATTCTTTCCTTCTTATAAATAGATATTGTTGCTCTATTAGAATAAATTCATAGTTCAGTGTTGTAAGCCTCATTTCAAGAACTGTCAGCCTCCAATACTTCTGAGGTATATAGACGAAAGGCATGTCACTGAATGAATTTGGGACATACTGGTTCCTGGCTGCTGTTCATGAATAAACTGCTGGTTTAAAGCAAATTAATTGAAAGCACTTACTTTTTATCTGGGTAAAATATCTGAGGCCATTAGATTTCCTTACTAAAATATGTATATTAAATTTCAAGCTATTGGCTTAAAAATATCCTTGGCCTCTTTTTTTGGCTTGATGATTTGCTTTGTTCAACCATTCTTACTTACTCCCAGATGATAAATATTTGTTATTAGAAAACTTAATTTTGTAATAGAGAAATTATCTATTTATAATTAATACTTTGCAGCTGAATCTTTGCCTTTTTTGGCTCCCTTTCCAGTGGAAGAAAAAAAAGTTGCTGCTAAGAATTTGAATAGAGTTATGGTGCTTGTATGAGAACAAGGAGTCCACTTTGCTTATTTCTCTGTCTTGGCTTCTTTGTACCTCCTATTTGTTTGAAGGAGGAATTACTTAAATGAAAATGTTGTCTGATTTTATCTAAATAGAAATAGCAGAAATACTGATTTCATACAACTTACTAATGGAGCATGAATGTCAGGCTGTCTTGTTACTTTGGTTTCTGCTTTTAGTAGTGGCCAGTTCATTTCCTGTAAATGAGGGCCTGTCAGCATTTCAATCTTAAACCTTATTTTCAGAGGTTATAACTTGGCAGTTCTACAGTTTTTTGAGCACAATATTGGCAAATAGACTTGAATTCACAATGCAGATTTTATTTTTGCCAAGCTTTTACTTTAGTCTCTTTTTATTCTCACTTTCTTGTATTATTTATGTAGCTCTAGATCTGCTAAATCAGCTGAATTAAAACTTTTTAAAAAGCATTTGGCTTATAAAAATAGAATTTAACTTTAACCTCTGCAAAATGAGGAAGTGAAAGCAATCATATTTTAAACCATTTAAAACAGTCGTGGTCTCTGCATAATTTCTGGTTTTCTTTGCAAAATAGCAGTATTCTGCCAAATACCTTTTTGTTTTATTTTAATATTAATTTCTGTATAAACATGTGCATAGTAGTTCCTTTTACATTCCTAGTATCTGGTAGTATTTTGCTTAGTAATTGTACTGTGTATCACTAGGCAATTCTGTTTGATGTTTGATTTTTGCAAGTGTAGTGATTGTACAACTGAAAAAGATTTAACTGATAGTGGATTGAGCAACCCATGAATTTTCAGCAGCAGCTGGCGTAAGTGTGTTGTCCCAGTGTTTTAGATCTGCATTGTTCCTTCACTAAATTATGGTTAGTGATTTCTTTCCCAGGAAGACAGGGCCTTCTATTCTGATACTCACACAATGTGAACATTGAATGGAAAGCATGAACTCAGGATTAGGTATCTAGAAATAAAGAAATGTTAATAAGTAAATTGTAGAAATTGATAGTAATTGGTAAGGGAGGACTTATAAAGATCATGTCAGCAGGAAGTGGCAGGGGGAAGAATTCTATGGGTTTTTTCAAACATGCCAATGAATGTGAATAAAAGTGCACCAATGAATTTTATCACATGTAGGTAGGATATTCATGTAAATAAACAAATCTTACTCTAATAAAGCACAGACCACTATCTCCTGCAGCTCTAAAGCTTAATTTGGGAGCACAGTACTCCAATTTTGTGTCAAGATTTAGAAACAGTAATTCCCTAAGTAAAAGGATTTTTACTGAAGCATTTAATATAATGCATTTTTAACTCAGTAGTTTTTCTGATTTTCATCTGAGAACAAACAGCGCTTTTAAAACTACTAATCTAAAGCTTCTTGAAATTTGTTAAGTAATATAACATACCAAAGAAAGTACTTTTCTGAATTTATTAAATAAACTGTATGTATTTAGGAGATGGTTAATGCTGTCCTGAGAGGGTGTCCTTTTTGTTAAAGGAATTATTTTATTTAAATAATTTTTTGTAAGATTAGAGATTTCAAGCCCAAACTTTCACAAAAAAATCTGTGTTCTAAAGATTTAAATCTGTTAGAATAGCTTTCATATCTCCTGTTAATGTATTGAAATAGTTCAAAAAAGTCATATGTTTATGCAGAAGCTGCAAGTTGACATGGATCTGAGAATTGACTGGAATCTGTTGAATGCTGTAAAATACAAGAATTCAATTTTTACTCTGAAAATGCACGATTCATAAATCACTGCATTTTGTAGAAGCATTCTGGGGAAACATTTCCATGTTCTTGAATTGTGCTTTGCTTTCCCTTAGGTATTGCTGTTGCTCAGGGCTGGAGTTAGGATATTGGCCTTGCTGGGCCTTTCATCTCCCTCTGAACAGTAAGGATGGTGGCATGCTTCTGAAGTTATTAAAACTAGGTTCTGTAGTCCTGACCAAGCATTTGGGAGGATGTTTAACAAGGAATTGGAAAACTTGAAGAATTTGATTGCCCACATTGGTAATGTCATTTGAATGCTGTCTGCTGAAACAATCAGGCTCAGTTGTCTTGAAGTATATAGAAGTGTGGTGTTCATTCATTCTGTACCTACGCCACTGTACTTGGAGCTAGCTCAGGTATAAAAAAATGATGCACAAGCATTAAAACTGCACTTTTTTCAATCTAATTTAACTTGCTGAATAGTGTTAGTAGGTTAGCCCAGCAGGACACCACAGCATGTGGTTAAACTGCTGCTGACAGCCAAACTTTTTTAGAAGGTACACAAATTTCTCTCTAGTCAGGCTGCTTTCCAGTATCAATAAATCTTTATCATCCAATGCAAAAAATAACCAATTCATTTTATTTTTCAGTAATTTCTGCCAATCCAGATGTACTGTTAGAGTTAGGAAAAGAAGCGGTAAGTCTTTTTTGTAAGAGATAATAAAATTTTGTTGGGAAAAAAAGAAAAACAGTATATACAATTGCTGCATTTTCCTATGACTGTTCCTAGGGTGGACTACTGCTAAAATACTGTGTATTTTTCTTCAGTCATTTTTGTTGTTCTAATGCTTTCCCCCCCCGTAGTATAACTAGTAAAATTTCCTAGTTGTGATGAATGAAGTTTTAAATTGACTCATTGCACAAGTCAGTGAGTAATGCACAATAAACAGTATTTTGCCTCTGGACACACCAGAGGCAAAATATTGTCTCTGGACACACCATCTAATCACAGTAGCTCAACAAACTCATCTGCATGCAAGAAAAATGGTGTGATAATCAACATCCCTGCTACATTAATGCTCCAAGGCCTCACTGAGGGTTGGAGTCCCATTGTGCAAGGTGCCAGGAAGAGACAGAAATCTCGTGCCAAGGAGAGTGATGACCATGCCTTGCAAAGATTTAGCCATCATCTTTAACATCATGCAACAGGGCCCATTTCTAGGGCTGAAGCCTGCACACTGTACTTTTCAAGATTATTTTCATTTAACATTGCACAAGTGCTTGGGCAAGAAGATCCACTCAAAGTGGAGTGTTTCAGGATGAATCATGGCTGAATTTCAAGTGGACTTTGTCACAGAATATCTGGAGTTGGAATAGCCCTCTGGAGACAGAATCATAGAATGGTTTAGGTTGAAAAAGACTTCTAAAATCCTTGAGTCCAGCCATCCAAATCCACCACTAAACCCTGCCTGTAAGTGCCTTGCAGGATTGTGTCAAGGTGGCTTTTAAATATCTTTTAAGAAGGATACTCCACAGCCTCTCTGGGCAGCCTGTTACAGGGCTCAGTCACCCTCCGGTAAAACAGTTTTTCCTAGTTTTCAGATGGAACTTCCTGTATTTCAGTTTGTGCCTGTTGCCCCTTGTCCTGTCACTGGGCACCACTGAAAAGAGTCTGACTCTATCCTCTGACACCTGCCTTTAGGTATTTGTGTGTATTTTGTTAAACAAAAAGTTACATTGCGTTTCATACTTAATAGCAAATTATGTGATATTGTGTGTTACAGGGAAGAGTCAGTTATCTTAGACATTGAGTTCTGTGGCAATAATTTGCAAATAGTCTGTTGAGTTTCTCCATTGGAAGAAAGAGCAAATCAAGCATGTCTTGTGGGTAACATTACACTATATTGATGGGACACAGGAATGCTACGTGACTTGAGAATATTCCTGTGTTGTGCCTTCTAGTATCACTCACAACAGCAAACTCAACTGCTGTTAAGAGTCACAATCAAAAAGTTGTTAGATTACACACTTTGATTTGCCTATATAGCTATGGCATGTTGGTCTGATATTTGAAGATTCAAATTTTTTTCAGAGGTTGTATATATGGAGCATATTTGCTTCTGCAGCATATTTTCAGAATATGTATTTCTTTGAGCTAAATTCTCAAGTGCTCCTATTCTGTATGAAAGCAGAAAAAACACATCCAAATCATCGGCTTATATTAGAAAAAGCAGAAACTATTAGCAACATTGTTTTGTGGAAGAACATAGTGCTCTAACAGGGGACCTCATCTATTTATACAAGTATCTGAAGAGAATGGAGCCAGGCTCTTCTCGGTGATGCCAAGCAATGAGGATGCACAAAAGGCAATGGGATGCACAAGAACGTGAGAAAGAGCTTCTTTACTGTGCACTGGAACAGATTGCCCAGAGAGGTTGTGGAGTCTCCTTCACTGGAATTTCTCGAGACCTGTCTGGGTGGAATCCTGTGCCATGTGCTCTTGGATGACCCTGCTTGAGGAGGGAGGTAGGACCAGATGACCCAGTGTGGTCCCACACAATGGTTAAGGAAACTTCCCTGTCCAACAATCAGAACCCATTGTGTCAGTCACTAAGCCCATTCGCAGATACACACCCTACGCTCACACAGTATCAGGTTTCCTTACCGGCTCAACTCCAGGTTTCCTTCTTCCTTTAGGCTCACACATCCTGATCCTTAAAATAATTTAATCAAACAAAATAACAGCTTGAGCTGGGTGCCTCTGAGGAGGGGCCCAGAACAAAGGAATTTTATACCCTCAAAGCCAAAAGGCTTTTATACCCTCACAGTGTAAACATGGGAAAGTCCAGGCATCATCAACCATGTCTCAATGTCCCCTCACCTGGCAGGGCCACAGGTCCCTGGGCCCTTTGTTCTGCAAAGAGTTGGCAGTTCATGGCCTCTTGCCTGGGGCTCCTGCCAGAGCTCAACCTGCAGCTCCCACTGCAGCTGCACCCTCAGCTACCTGCACTGAATGTATTCCTCAACACAGCCTTACCCATTCTGTGATTCTGCAGTGAAAGACCCAGGCCACTGAGAGTCCACTGTTCTGTAGATTCAGCAATGCCTATAGCTTCTGACTACAGTAGTTTTATTTCCATATATTTCCTGTCCTGGATGTGTCCATAGCACTGAGGATCATTTAATTCATGGATGCAGTTAGTCTTTCTTTGCAGCATCTTCATTTTCTGTACATTTTATGTAGGTGCAATTAGTATGGATTCCTTCTTGCCAGTGGCTGCAGTGATTTAGATAATAGAGCCCTGGTGCTGTAGACATTTTCTCCTCAGTTGTTCATCAGCTAAGCAGTTCATGTGTGTGCACCACAGTCTGCTTCAGGTAAAAGTAAGTATTTTGTTAAGCTCTGTAAGCTTCAAGTAGACACTGATGAGCAACTGGCCACAGTGACATTTTGAATAGCTCCTGCATTTTAAACTGGATTTTAATGTTTATTAAGAAATTGCAGATTATTGTGTCCTTTATGAGATTTACAGACATAGCCTTACATAGAACAAATGCTACAGACTGGGCTACCTGCAAAAAGTAGTTTAATTTCCATTTTTTTATAGTTGCAGAAAGTAGAAAATGATCTTGAAAAGGTGCTGTTAACAGTTCGGTCAAAGAATAAAAAACTGGAAGAAGATCTGAAAAGGTAATACAATACTTTGGTTTTAGGAATGCTGTATGCTTTTTTTTTTTTTTGACTGCCCAGATAAACTGTTTATCTGCTGTGCCATTTTCTGCTTTTCATGTTTCAAAGAGAACAGCAGTGGTGTGAGGAACAGGAGCAGATGCTAGATACTCTTAATAAAACTGAAGAAGAGACAAAAACCCAAGATAAACAACCTTCCACAGAAAGGTATTTCTACATTTTTGAGTTATAAATTGAAGAATTTAAATATTGAGAGGAGCAAATGAGCAAGCAAACTCATAAAATGTATTCTGTATTTTGTTTATTAGATCAAAAAATTGCTCAGTGATCCATATTTGAAATGTGGAAATAATGCTGCCAGATCCCGTGATTAAAGATGTTGAATTTATAATAATAGATAATAAGGGGGGGTTTTTTACTTACGGAAGACTTTTGAATTACTTCATTTGATCCCATGTTCTATTGCTATGTTTTTATTATTAGTTTAAAAATTAGAGAATTTGATGAACTGAAAAATAAAATAATGACATTAAAGACCTATAAGAAAGAACTTCTGAGTGCTTTGGGTGAATTCCTGGATGAACATTTTCCCCTTCCAGAGAAAAGTGAAAATACTAAAAACAAGGTAAGACTTTTCTTTACCTATTAAATTTGAAATGTTCAATTTATGTTTAATTAGATGTAATATCTGTTTAAAGTCACTACCATTGAATCTGCAGTTGTATTTTGAAATAAGCATAGTTCTTACAGTTGATCCTCTAGGTTTCATTTCTGTTTTTCAGGTTGTTTTATATTATTTAAGGCTGTTTCCAGCTGGATATTTTCTTTATGCATATATCCTTTACCCAATGAGATGCATAGCAATGTATTGTATTTCTTACTGAACTGCAAGCTATGCCAAATTTGGAAATGGTGTGGGGTTCAGTCCAAATTGACTCATTTTCTTTTTACTTGACTGGGCAAGTAGATTCCTGTTTTCCTTGGCAAAGCAAATTTAAATTGCCTAACAATGTTTTTGGAACAATAAGGAAAAGTGTTTATAATTACAGAGTAGTTTGGAATGTTAACCATCAAATTTTGTTCAGGCAAACTGGGTCAAAAATTACCTTAAGACTTCAGGGAAAATAGGCAGCCAGAGAGTATTTTGCATAATAAATTCAAAGTGTGCAGTAAAAATAGAACTATTACCATTACTGTTTGATAGATACAAAAAAGCTATGGAAAAAGGTAGGGCTTGATTTTGATTTCAGTCACACCTAACATTGCAGAAGTAGAAACGATTTCTTTAATCCAGTTCCCTGTTATTTCAGATACCTACATAATATAATTTCTTCAATATTATCATTGAGCTCCATTTCAGAACAACTAATTTTTTTCTACTCCTGTTTCTACTGTGTTTTTTCTTCTTGTACCTCAGTACTCTGGTTAGAAACTGTCTCATAGCTTACAGTCTAAATTTAGCTGTATCTAATACAGATCCACTGGTATTCTTACACCAGAATTTTCCTTAGAATAGCTCTCTCTCTTTCTTGTGTTTATTGCCTCTGATATATTTATGGGCAGCAGTCTCATACCCTCTCTTTCTTTGTTTTGCTAATTGAATTAGCAACGCCTTTATATTCTCCTGTAAGATAGTATTTTTCGACTCCCTGGTTTCTCCTAGTAATAATACCCATTTTCTGTGTTTGTTTTCACTTGGATTCATCTTTTTTGCAACCTGCTAAGAAACAATATTATAAACAAAACTACTAGCTCATACCCATCACCAAAGCAACTAATTACACCCTTGTCTTTTTCTGTCTGTAATTTGCAGGTAATGAATCCGGAGCTTTAAAAAAAAAAAAAAGTCTTGGTTTTGCACATAAGTACATAATTTTGTACATAAAAATACCAAATGAAGATGTCAAGACCTGATGTCCATTTTCAAAGTATTATTTAAACATTTTACTTTGTTGAATCTTAGCTTTTTCTGCATACCCATGCATTCATTTCCTGCTGTTAGTAAATATGACATTTTGCTCTCAGTCTCTCCAGTTTAGAAACAAGGATCTCGTGTGGGACAGTGTCAAATGCTTTGCACAAGTCCTGGTAGAAGACATCATTTGTTCTTCCCTTTTCCACAAGCACTGTAACTCTGTTGTAGAAGGCTACTAAATTGTTCAGTGCAATTGGTCTTTAAAGAAGCCATGTTGGCTGTCACCAATCACTTTTACTTAAAGAAAAAAATTACTTTGATTAATTTCAACACAAGGTTTTATCTTCCCTTAGCTTAAATTGTATTTATGTATTTCCTGAAGTCTTGAACACAGTTTTTCTGACCAGTCTTTTTCTTTCTTTTCACTCTTTGTGAATTCATAGCTTTTCTGTATCTTTTGTTACAGATCACTTGGATTAACTTGGATCACTTGGCTTAACTACAGGTCCCCCTAATCTGCATCTAAGTGAATAACTGAGAAGGCAGGACAGCCAGCCATCTTTGCCTACATTGTTTTATTGAGTGTCAGAAATACAAATTGTAGTCACTGGCCATGAAATTGGCTGCTATGTTCATTCAGGAGAACACATTATTCACTTCTATTTTCAGCAGTCAGACCGGTTCACACTCTTAACTCTGCACATCAGTAATTTTGCTTCACTTTGTGGAAGCATCTTGTGTTCACAGTGGTTCTGTGTGAGGGCAAATGTGCAGGGTTCATGTCTGTAGGACATAGTCTGAACTGCTCCAAGCCTCACTGGTCTGGTTCTACGTTCCTTTCACCTGGCACATGCCTGTGGGCTTGGGAGTTGGACTGAAGATTGGGTCACAGCAGCTCAGGTTGGCTTCCATTGCCATGGCCCAACACCTTTAATATAGGTAGTGACTGTAGTAACATTTATCTTGCATTTTAAATCTAGGATGAAAAAACCACTTTCTCGTTTTTTCAAGATAATAATATGAAGAATCAGAGGTTGAGGAATATTCTTTATGTGAATCTGTCTGATTGGAAGGGTGACAAAGATGCCTTTCAGGCTAAATAATGAAATGCTGAGCATCCTGCTTAAAGTGACTTAATAAGCGTTGATTAGAGGTACTTATTGTATTAGTAGTAATTTTGACCAGGGAAATACATCAGCAGAGGCTGTGAAGTACCGTCGTATTTGCTCTAAGTAACTTTTTGCAGATAGTGTAGATTCTATTTCCTCAGCCAAGTATCAAGATAAAGGCACATGGATAGATATTATTGGGCTGTAGCTCCAGGATTTGCAGTTTCCATGGAGCAGGCTCTCCATGGAAGCTGAAACTTCTGACTCTGCAGTTGAGAATATTACAAACTATGACTTGAAAAAGGATTCAGAACTTGCCTTTCACATATTCTTCTTTCTTGCTTGTATTCTTCTTCTATTCCAGAAGTGGAGTTTGTATAAGGTGCTGCACACCTGTTAATATCTTAGGACTTAAACTGACATATTCAACAGCAATGCTGAGAAAGCCGGTGGTATATTATCTCCTTTATTTTGTTGAAATTGAAGTGCATGGGGAAAAAGAATAAAACTGAAAAAATCAAGAATCAGGTCTACCATGCAACAGTACAAGCAGATCCACTGACATTGCTGCCAAAGGAATCGCTATCACTTTATAGAAAAATGGCTTGATTTGCTTGCTACAAAGGAAAACAAGTAATTTTGTAGTGATACTTTATCATTGCCTTTTTTTTCCCAGCAAAGTCTTTAATTATTTTATTTCTTAACCTTGATAAGATAAATTTTTTAGTTGAATGCAAAGCAAGTAAGTATTCATTGTCAAATCATGAAAAAATATTAAGGTACTATGAAATGAAGTCTTGAGTTGTGTCAAATTTGTATTATAAACATTTATTTAAAGCTCATGAAAAATATTTTTTCTCCTAACAAATCTTGTTCATAGAAGGTTCTGTACTACATTATAAATGTGGTGTACTTGGTTTTATTTAAATTAAAACACAGATAGAAATATCATGATCATTTTAGATTAACCTCTCTTAATAGTTCAAAAAATGTTACTTTTGAAGCATAAGATTTTTGACTCATAGATTTAAATGCTACCTTGTATTTCTGTCAGGACTAAATCCAAGTAAAAGTTTTCATCTATCGTGTACTATGCAGTCAAGTAATTGTGTAATTATTTTACTTTGTCAAATAACATTTTTCCTGACTAATTTGAGGTTTTGTTAATTTGGCTGGGGGGGTGGTTATCTTTACAGAACTCTTCTGCAGAGCCAGCTATGGAACTGATACCAATGCAAGAAGTTTTAGAGGTAAGATGCTTTAACTATGTAGAGATTTGAGGAATTTTTAAATACTCAGATGTAGTAATGATGATGATTATAATAATAATTAAAAAGTGTTTATTTTTAAGATAAATAACAGTGTATGGCATTTAGTTAAGATAGTTAATATAGCATGATTAAGAATGTATCTTCAAGAAGACTGCAGGGAGACCTCATTGCAGCCTTCTAGTATTAAAAGGGGACCTATAAAAAGACAGAGAGCAACCTTTTACACGGGGGAATAATTTTAAATGAAAAGAAGACAGATTTAGATTAGCTGTTGAGAAGAAATGCTTTACTGTGAGGATACTGAGGCGTGGGAACAAGTTTCCCAGAGAATCTGTAGATGCCCCATCCCTGGCAGTGTTCAAGGCCAGGGTGGATGGGGCTTTGAGCAATGTGATCTAGTGGAAGATGTCCCTGCCCATGGCAGGGGGTTGGAACCAGATGATCTTAAAGATATGTTCCAACCCAAACCATTCTATGAATCTAAATCAATTTCCTATTTTAATTTCTACCAAATGAAACCCCAAATTTTTACAAGAGGTGTGGCAATAATGTTCAGTTTAGGCTGGAAAATGGTTGTCTCTTATTTCTTGATTTTATGATGTTTAGTTCAAAGAAGTTTTATGTGCCTTAGTGGCTCATGTTAGGAGAGACAAATACTATGTTCAACAAAAAAAATTGGTCCATCTCATGCTCTATTTAATACTGTTTCAAGAAAAATATTTTTGAAATATACATTAACAGTTACAGAAAGATTAATTAATGTGTAGCCTCAGAGGGGCCAGTAGTCTTGTTTATTTACTGGCTTATTAACTCATACAAGGAAATCACTTAAGCCAATAATGCATTTCTAATTGATTTTATAAGTATACAAGCATTGCTTAGTATGAATTTTTAATTACAGTGCAATTTATAAATTTGAATTGCAAATCATAGTTTTCCTTCTTGTCTTAAATGTAGCATTTGAAGTGAAATTTCCTATTCTTCCTCCTTAGACAGTTCTAAACATCTATATGTAAGATGTTCCTGGGGAAAAAATTCTTTTTTTGAGGCAAAACATGATGGATAAAAGATTTCTGGTATTAAGATGCTATTGTCTGATCACTGTGACATTGTTGTACTTTAATTTAAAGCCCAGGCTTTGGACTTACATCTTCAAAATCATTTTATATGCTTCACATACTTCAGCATACCTGTTAATGCCAAATCAGGTAGAGCTTGAAAATAGATCAGAATTTAAAACAGCCACAGCACTTACGGAACAAGAATTTTAAAGTTCTTCTAATGCTTTAAAATTGCCCTTCATCTTTTTCTGATATTGTTCATCTCCTGAAAATGTGACCATATTCAAGTAATGTCTGACTTCCATTTGGAAGAACACACGATTTGAAAAATTCAGACTAATTTTGAATTATAACTATCCTGACCTAAAGTGTCAATATCCCTTATCTCAGTAATCTGAAAGGTTTTTCTTTGTTGAGTAGTGTGGTTCCAGCTTCAAGTCCATGTTAAATCTGAAAAATGTTTTCTTAGATATACATAAGAGTTACAGCCATAAAGGCTATTTTGGAGTATCAGGTGTCAGAAAAGACAAGTAAAAATTTGTCTAAAATAATGCATTGGAGTAAATTCTCATTATTAGAAGTACAAAAGATACCAACTGGAACAATTCTTCAGAATTTTCTGAAAAAGAAAAAGAGCAGTTGTTTATTTGGGTCTTTTTTTAGTAGCAGTGGGTGAAAAAAAGGTAAAATCTGATAGTAAAAGGATTTTGAGTTTGTCTTTAGCAGACAGTATTTTGTACTTACTGAAATTGGAAAAGTATAACATTTAAAAGCTCTGAGTAGAGAGATGAAATATCTAGGATGAACAGAAAGAGCACCATAGAAGGGGTAAGATTATTTTATCTGTTATGTGTGCAGTATTCCCCATGAGCAATATCATGAGGGCATGAACATGGTCTCCATGAAGTGAAAAAGAATGACAAAATTGATTTTGTTTTTAACTCCATTAACTAATTCTGTATTTAGATAAGGAATTTAGTCTATATTTATTCTGGATAAAAGGAGGATTCTGGTTCTAATTTTTACATCAAAAAAGGTATTATGAATCCATTATGATAGTTGGAGGTCCTTTTCTTCTACTTGGAACAGCTCTTCTATTTCTTCTGTAGTCCTTTATTTCTTATATTGCCTACATTACAATAATTTGTATAAATTTGGTTAAAGGAGATAGAAATCTAGCTGTTTTGTTAATTTCCTAAATCTTACCCTTTTGGTCTTCCAGATGCTGATAAACAAATTAGTGACCACACCACATGAACCTTATGTTACAATCAATGAGTCATTTTGGCCACCTTATATTGAGCTCCTGCTGCGATGTGGAATGGTCCTGAGACATCCAGAAGATCCAAAGAGATTGCGCCTTGAAGCTTTTCACAAGTAGTGTGACCAACACATGCACCTGAAAACAAAACAACACCAGTACTCTTAATTCAGGCTAGGACATACTTAGATTTTATAATAAGCTTTCTTAGTATCAGCCATCACTTCTTGTTGGATGATTTTTTAAAAAAAATTTTATTAAAGTGTATATTTAAGAGCATGAAATGCAGAAAAAGGAAAAAAATTACTATTTTAACGGCTTACAGTTGGCTTTCAGTTTTATATCAAGATTTGCATTGTGGAAGTTTTAAGTCCTTTTGTAAGATGCCAATTCATGTAGTAGACAAAGATATTTAACAGTCCTTTTTACTTTAAAAATCATACTTTATACATTACTTCTATGGTTTAGATTTTTTAGATTGCCTGAAGTCTTCTCAATTTCCTTTAGCATTTTCTTGTACTCTGTAGAGGCAAAATTCAGAACAACACCACTCCTCCTGTACGTGGCCTTGCAAACATTTGGAACTAACAGAGAGGTATCCTCTCAAGAATGTGTTATACCTTGTTTATTTCTCGGAGCCTTTGCAAACAAATTTATTGGCTTCAAGATAAACACTTAGGAAAGCTGACACATCTTTCTGTGCAAGGTGTAGGAGATGTTGAGTCTGCACCTTTCACAGCATGTTTCCAAAGTGGCCTATAGTGTGTTATGCTATATTGCCTTACAGTATCTGTCTTCACTTTTTCAGACCTTATTTATCAAGGTTTTTAATCGGTCTCTGTTCTGTTGATCTCTACAGCTTCTTCAGTTGAGAGTTACCTTCTGACTCACTGCTGGCATTTTTTGTAATCTTACTCTTTTCTGTAGCCATTGTTATTGTATTGTATTGAGTGCAAAATTCTACTCTTGCAGTAGACTAAAACCTTGGAAAAGAACCTTTGTCTTTTATTAATCAGATTGCAGTTTATTGAGATAGGAATTTTAGTAATTTTTCAGTTGATGGAAAAATAAAGTGGTGTATACTATCATAGAATGTTTTCATGTGATGATTTTTAGAATGGTGTTTATGTGATTTGATGTAATGACTGGTAAAGATGAGGTAAGGACATATGGGAGAGGAAAGGGTGACCAAGCCAATAAAAGTTCCAATATAATTGCCCTTTTTAGACCAATCAAATGGTAAGAAAAAGAAATCATTCATCTTGTGTAGTTTTGAGTGATTAGGCATGAGTATAGACTGCAGTGTGTGCTGTTGTGCATGAACATGGACTTCTTTTTGCTTCATACTACTTGTATATCTACTCTCCTGTTGTGGTTTAACCTGTCTTATTCAGCTATGAGCTCTAGAGTCTGACTAATCTATACATTTACCTTACGGTATTTTTAATTAAAAATTCAAATAGCTACATTTTTTGGCTTTGATTTACAGTGTTGTCTCTTTAAGGTTTTTTTCTTCATTTGTTTTTAAATGCTTTGTATTCTGCTATCCTTTCACCTTATTATTAATACTGCTCAAATACTTCATTGACCCTGGATGACTGCTTCTGTCGTGACATTGATAAGTAGAAGAAAAAATGTTAAACACTCAGTAGCCTCTTGTGTTTAAAAAGAAGAAAAATACCAACCCGTATCACCCGCCTCCCAAAACCAAACCCAAACCAAAGTACTGAGGAGGAGATAGGACAGTCTATAAACAAGTGCTCTAAAGAAGATGCAATATTCATTATTTTTCATACCAAAATCAAATCTCATCCAAGTAAAATAGATTTAAACGAAAGTACCTCACATTAAGCTTTACATTAAATTGTGAAACTCACTGCCATAAAATATGTTGTAAGATTACACACAAACTTTAAAAAAAGGCTTGTGGAGTTCAGATTTGTGATTTGTTATTAAAGAAAATTGGCGGTGTGCTGTTTCAGAAATCTCTATGCTACTAATTGTTGGACCCTGAGGAGACAGACACAGATACAAGAGATCTTCCTGCAGCTCCCAAGTATCTTCCAGAGTTCTCTGAAGCCTTTCTGTTCCGGCCGTGGATACGCTCAGAACCCAAAGGTTCAATGTAGAGCTTTTTCCGTAGGGTTGATTGAATCACTACAGCAGAAGAAAAGCTGTAGAAAGAGATAATCCATTTTCTCTCATGACCTAAAATGCATTGCCAGTTTTTAAGAGAAGCTGGTTCAGACTGAAACAGAGCTAGCTGAAAGCTGTAGCTCCTAAAAAAATCCCAAGAAGTAAATTGAAGCAAATCAAGGCAGTCATGAAGAACAGGTCTTCCTTATGAAAAAAGCTGGGAGTAAGATATTTCATCAGTACTTTCAACAATCAGGAAGGTTGGGGAGTACATCAAAAGAGTAGAGTAATCTACTAATTATTTAGTAGTAATATTTTGTTATATATTTTATTATAAATACATTTTATTATTACATATATTTTATATATATACATTTTTATAAATATAATAGTATAGATATATATTATATATAAATTATNTATCTCTATTAAATCCTAATATTGGGGCTCTATGTACATTCTATGAAATAAGGATTTGTTTAGCTTTAGCTTAGCTGTCAATTTTTAACTCTACAAAGGTAATATCAAAATTTAACTTCAAAAGGATGTTAAATGAACATTGAGAGCTACCAAGTGTAAGATGACAAACTGATCTATGAGCTGGCAGTGTGTCCTTGTGGCCAAGAAGGCCAATGGTACCTCAGGTGCAATAGGAAGAGCAGTGCCCGCAGGTTGAAGAAGGTCATCCTGCCACTCTGCCTGTGCCTTTGCTTCTTTCCCTTTAGTTGACCAGCAGTTCCCTTCTCAGCCATGCCTGTCTAGAGACAATCAGGCTTCTTGGTAAACCTAAATCTTTGTGTTATAACCCATGCCGATCAAGACAGATGTCATGGTAACAACCTGCAAAAGGACAGATTTCTTTGATTTCAGTCATTACTTAGTAAGGAAGTTTTGTACTTGGCTGGATCTATTTGATTAGACCTGTATCTCTGGAATATTGGTGCTGCTTAAAACCTCTCACAGCTCTGCCTTCACACCAGATAAGCAGGCATCTTTTCCATCTAACACCTACCATATTCTCCCAGTATGGAGCTGGTGGTTTTGGTATGGTTAAGAACATGTCAGTCACAACTGTATCACCACCCAGGGCATAATTCATGGATGAGCAGTCACCTGCTGAATCAGAGACCAAACCTTGGAGACTGGTGCTTTTCCCTGTGACTGTTTCAGTAGAAAATCTCACCCCAAGGGAGCATTACTTGCCATTCAGATTTGCTGTGAACTAGACATCATATTGGCATTTACATGAAGAGGAAAAAAATTACTCATTATACAGTAATGATTCTTCTGGAATGTTCATATTGTGCAAAGCCCCCGACTCTTCTTGCTTTTTGGAATACATCAGCACAGCAAACTGCATATTGAGTGGAAATTGATCTAGCAACATGAACACCTTCTTGCATGCAGTATTACAAGATTACAAGGAAGACCAGACCATGGCTGCCTTCACAAACTCAACTCTGCAAAGGACTGCGTTGGGACAAACTTGCTGATGTGATTTCCCAGTGAAATAACTAAATTATTGTGCAAATTTTGAACTTTTGATAGTGTCATCAAATGCAACTGCTATATTTATCTGCATTTTTCTACATTTAAAAAAAATGTGATTTTGAGAGTTTGGCCTAGGAGTTTCTGGATGTAAAGTTTTGGCAGAAATACACATGAGGTTTGTGGTTTTGAGAGAGTGCAGGTGATGCTAATGAAGACTGCTCTAGGTAGTTACAGGCATATAATATAGCCTTTGAAAAAATAGGCCTATCTTGAATCCTTGAATGTTCATTATATTTTGGTAAAATGATCCTGTATTTTCTGTGTATTAGATTGTATTTGAAGCTTTTTTAAAAAAGGAAAAGTTCAATAAAAAGCATGTGATAGCAGTCTTGTACCTTTTTAAATCTTTAAGTCATCTTTTGTAGTTATGTATTCACAAAAGATAGCAAGTCCATGTATTTTCTGAGAGAAAGTTACTTTTTCAGTGGTTTGGTTTGGTTTACTGGATTTGGTCTGGGGTGGTTTTTTGTGCTGTTACTTTCTGTTGTTTTGTTTTGTTTTGGTGTGGGTGGTTTTTTGTTTGTTTGGGTTTTTGTGGGTTTTGTTTGTTTTGGTTTTGTTTTGTTGGCTGTTTTGGGGTGGTTGGGTTTTTGTTTGGGGGTTTTTTGGTTGGTTTTTGGGGGGAGTTGTTTCGTTCTTGTTGCATTTGTAGTTTATTTGCTTATTTATTTTGCTTCAAACTGTTCTAAGCACAAAAAATTTTGATCACGATACTCCTACTTATTTCCAAGCATGACATTCTAGTGATTAAGACAATGAGACTCTTTATTTTGTCCATATTCTCAGGTAATACACTATGTTTTAGTAGATTGTTTCCAGGTTAAACAATGAGCATTCCAAGGTACCTCAGCAGTGCCGAACTACTCGTAATTATAATCAGTCATGGTTACAAGAAGTTCTTTGTTCTGCAAACATTTTAAATTCTGTACTTTAGAAAATTTATTGTGTCAAATGAAACATAATCTTGCTGTCTCTATTTGGCAACAGATGGTGCTTGCAGGTGCTTGCAAATGAGCTTTTGATTATAGCTAGCCAAGACAAATGTAATTTTGGTGGTATTCCTATTCTAGTTTTAATTTAGGTTGCATGAAATGAGTTGCTGGAGATAGTTTCAGGCAGAAAGACTTAAAATACAAACTAAACTAGATTAGTGTTGCAGTTTACTTGATAAATAACTAGTCCATTCATTTCCTTGACAATTGTTTGCTCAACTTTCCTTAAGATGATAAGGTGGTTGTGTTTTATTTCCTTTAATAGAACACTGGGCAATTTTGATTGGTGATAAGGCAACCAATTATTCTTGGTGACATGGTCTAGACCCATCTTTACTAGAACACTAACTTATCCACAGAAACAAATTACAGTGCTCAAAGTTGATATCTGTTACAAAAGTTGATCTTTGCTACTTCTATTGCTTTTATTTAACAGACTGATTAATTTTATGAGTATTTGCACTGACTGCAAAACTCTTATGGTTATTAATTTATATTAAATGCTGCCAAAGAACAAGTTTGCTATGCTATTCTGTATGCATAACCTATTGCAGTTGCATGTAAGTTTTTATTTGAATGGGCAGCATGCTTTTATTTCAGTATAATTTCTTTCTGTATTTGTGTCTATTTCACTCTTAAAAGGTTTTGTTTTGTCAAACTCATTGCATTGGAAGTTGTATTTTTATTAGATTCGGGAACGTGTTACTTGTAGTCCTACAAAAATGAACTGCAATACTAGAAAACGAGGTAATTAATTTGTTGTATTTAAAGGAAGAATCCAAAGACTGAGGTTAATGTGAACTAAGTTGCTTAATAGAAAGGGGGCAGTGTGTGTTTCATAATGGAAAGGTGAAACTGTTCAGCCTAGCTGAATTTAAAGTTAGTCTGTTCAGAATAGTTCTACCTGTTTTGGAATATAAAAATTCATCTAGATTTTATCGGGTAGTTGCCAGATGGCTCTAACTGCAGGACAAGCCCTGATTGCAAACAGGAGCTTAATTTTAATGCTCTTTGCTTATGAAGGTTAAGGCTGCGCAGTCAGTACATTCTTTGACTGAGTGTGAAGTGTCTTGGTTTGAAAGACAGAGTGTCTACCAAGAAAAGCAGAAGCCTCCCTTGGAATGGAAAATGCAACTCCCTTCCCTCCAAATTATTATAAACTTGAAATTTAGGGGCTTTCAGGCAAAGATATGAGGAATAGGAATGACAGTTCTTTTACTAATATATATATTTTTTTATATATATATAAAACAGAGGAATAATAGAAAAACAGTGGTTTAACCTGACAGAGTCAGGGTATGTATGACCTGACACCCTGCCGGGCAGGGCGATGGCAGCAGTCCGATTAGGTGGTGGCTGCAGTCCTCTTTGAAGTGGTTCTGTTGAAGCAGTGATCTTGTAGGAAAAAGGGCTGGTCCTCCTCGGAAAGTCCAGTGGTGGCTGTGCAGCTCTTGTCCTCTGGGAATCCAGTGGGAAAAGGCTGCCCATGCTGTTCCAAGCCCCAGACTATATCTAGGTGGGCATGCTTTGCTCCTTCCCCGTGGGCGAAGCATCTCACAATAGATTGGCGAGTCATGAGGCAAGGCACTGATGGGCCCATTGACAGGAGATGGTCCAGGAGTGAGTTACCTGTGAGTCATGCAGCAGGGCATTGTTGGGCACTTTTACAGAAGATAGTCCAGAGGGAGGAGGCAGGGAACATTGCTACACCTGGTCTCAACAGCTGATGAAGATGGTAATAGAATATACTGTAACCCAGGACAGCAAGCTTGACAAAAATTCTGTAACTGGAACAAACTTCCTTGTATATGATAGAATTCTGGCAACATTGCATGTAATGTATTATTCGGGAAGACAAAATATTGAAGAACTGGCAAAGGTATAAAAATAATACCATAATTGCATGTGAGGGTCCCAGCAGAATTCTGCAAAGAACAACACAAATGTGAATGTAAATTTCCCTTTACGGCTAGAACTGATGTGGGGAGTAGCAACAAAGCTGAATTTAAAAAACATTCGCAAGTCTCTGGACTGCTAATTTAAGAGATTATTAACTCAGAAAGAAAGCTCTCATGTATGGGTTACAGTTCAAGAACACTGAAGCTGAGAATAACAACTGTGTCTTGACTGTTAGTCAAACAATGTCTGCTCTTCATCAAGAGTGTAGCTGCAGCAGCATTCAAATTTTATAATGTAACACAGATACTAATTTTATGAAATATTACATCACTACATCAACTGTGAGTTACTGCAAGAGAAGCAGCACTTCTCAGAAAGCCAAGTCACATAAACCAAAGTAAATCGGGGGAGGACAGACAGAGCCCCAGAACTGTGTACAATAGGAAGACTGCTTACAAGAAGAAGTCTCCTATACTGTGCCAGGAACGTCCTAAACCAAATCAACTAACTCCATGTAGAACTACCAGGAGTTAGATGTAAGCCTTCACCTTAAATCAAGGGAGAATTATTTTACTCAGACAAATTAATTCCTGCTGAAGTTCTTTTCCACTGGAGATAAGAATGTCTGTGGGGCTGTACCAGGGATGAAACGGTCCCACTGGATTACTGCAGCATCAGAGAAGCATTATCATAACTGCTGAACAAAGTTATCTTTGCAACATTTTAGCAAGGTTGTTTTCAATCTGCTTTTATTAAAAAGTACAATCTGGATGGTAGTCAACATGCACATAATTCCTCAAGGAGACACAAACCTGGTGCCAATTCTAAACAGCAAGAGTGCCTAGAAAAAAAATAGATACTGAAATAATTGAACTCAAGCTGATGTGTTATCCTTTCAAACAACTGACTTGTGGATCCAATTCAGAACTCAAATTAAGAAGCAAAACTGAATAATATTAATGTGAAGCTTTCCAGTAAACATGCATATGTATGGCAGGAATCAGGCTTATATGAAAAATATTTTCAGATATGGGTGTTTGGCATATTATTAGCAAACTACACAGTTGTCTGTAAGACAAAACTCAGCCTAGTCAGACCAAAAAGAGTATTTTTAATATATTAAATAGAGAGTTATATTTTCCCACAAAAATGTTTTGTTTGAAGGATCTATGCCTGCTTTTTGCATGGCTAAGGGAATCCTGTGAATTCCTGACAGTAGTAAAAGAGTTCAAAATTTCATTTTTTATTGACAGGTTGTTCAAATAAACGTAAGCAGTAAGTAATCACTGCAATGTTTTATTAATATCCTATGTGACAGATAGATATCAAAATAGATTATTTTTGTTTACAATTAGCCATTCCTTTAATAAAAACTGATAATTAAAGGATGAGACAGGATGTGATCATTTTTAGAAAGTTGTTTTCTCCTTTTGGCATGGTGAGACATAATGAAGTAAAATAGCATGCTACTGTTTCTTATATACTCCTCAATACATAGAAGCATTTCCATATCTTCTAGTAGACTAAAAGATATTTTTTAAAAATTATGTTGCTTGCTATGATGTTAAAATCTCAGTCCACGTATTGCATATACA
Organism: Machaerirhynchus nigripectus; assembly: GCA_013397975.1. Taxonomy (NCBI): domain Eukaryota; kingdom Metazoa; phylum Chordata; class Aves; order Passeriformes; family Dicruridae; genus Machaerirhynchus; species Machaerirhynchus nigripectus. The sequence continues at coordinate 415,959 of VZRQ01000602.1, forward strand.
GTAATTACAGAGTAAGAATTCACTGCTCACAATATCAGAGAATTATGCTTCTGCTGCTCTAACAGTTGTGTTTTAGCACTGATTTCTTAAGCCAAAGTTGCTGATACTTATTCACCTGCTATCCAGTTTCCATCAGGCTTGCAACACACATGGCTAGTTTATAATCTGAGATAAAGATGCTAATCTGGCAACTAAATTTTCTCTAGAGGACGGATATCAGGGAACTCTTAAATATGTGGATTAAATAAATGTCTGCTGAATTACACAGAAAATGTTTCTTCATTTTAGTGGCACTTTAAAGAATCACAAGAGAAGGGTACAATGATCTTCAATAAGATGTTCAATGGATCTTATGTCGTTCCAGAAATAGCTGAGAACCCTAGATAAAATTGTTTTCGTTTCATAAAAGTGACTATTCAGACTACTTTCCTTTTCCAAACCTTTCTAGAAAATTTGCATTCAGTTCAGATTTGCTGGTTAAATATACACATTGCTACAGACACCTGTAATTCATAAGAGAAATGAAGCAGTGCAGGAGTGTTGCAGGTAATAGCCAAAATTTTTGTTGATGGCATGTTAGGTTGGCTGCATCTGCCACTTTCGCTACTTCACTGAAACTTCCTTTTAGTACTGTGAAGGAAAGAAAAGCAAAGAATCATTTTCAGTAAATTTATTGATGGCTAAGATCCCTTTCTGAATAGAAGTTGGCCAAATCATAGGAGTTTAGTGTTGAATCAGATAGAAAGCTTGGTGTATAGAGGCAGGAGGAATTTAAATTTAGCAGCTGCTCTGTGCCAAGTATATAGTCATTTTTCTTCAGGGAATTGGCTGAGTCCAGAAGCATTGGCAATGGGTAAGGGGAAACCTATTTTGCTTCCAGCTGGCCGGTCTATGATTTTATAGCTCAGAGGTTTAAAGTATTATGCTGCCTGATGTGGGATGATTGCCTGATGACCAAGTGTGAAGCTGGGAAATAAAAATTACCTATTCTGACAAAGTTGTAATATTTGTACAGAGATTCTGATCTTATTGCCAGTATTATGAAAAAAAGTCAGGTATGTTTAATTTACTAAAATAACAGGAATAAAGATGGATAAGAAGTATATTACGCACAACCCTCCTGTATTTTAAAAAGGGAGTTCCTTTTAATTACTTTTATCTTTTCCCAAAGGGGTAAAAAGCAGTGTTCATTAATCATGCAAATTACTTTCCAATTATACAATTAATTAGTCCAAGTTAAATTCTGCTGTGTTTAAAAAAATAATTTGGGTAATCTAGATCTTGAAGGCCTGTGCACCTGTCAGAAAAGCTGAATCTTAATGCATAATCAACAAGAGGAGAGCCCCTTCCCCATTCTCAGCTATAAGGACTTCTCAGTTGCAAATATATGCTGCTTTTAAGTTCACTACTATCAAACCATCTGAATGTTTCAGAAAAAGCCTGTCCAAAAACAAAGATGAGAAAAGCTAGGAATCTGAGTTGAAAGACAGTACTTTAGCTGTAAGACAGGATTAGATTTAGTATCCTTTTTAATATAGCAAAGCACTATTTTATTGAAATAAAATAATTAATTTAAAGAGTAGCTCTGCCTACATTTCCAATGCCAGCATACGTACAATTTACATTTTTTACTTATATACATTTAATGAAACAAATCTACATTTAAATCTGTGTAAGTAGATCTGGTTAAAATACTACAATTCTTTTAATATGAGTTTATATTGAAGTCACTAAGCCCATGAGACCTTGCCAGCTCATCTACAACAAATTGTTTCTTATATGTGCAAAGTTCTTTAATAAGCTAAGAGGTAATAACCACTGGATTGAATACACGTACCACTAATAATGCACGTATTTACCATTAATATTCTTAATGTGTCTCAGAGGTCTCAGGGGAAGAATTAATTTTCTCTTCAGCCAGGATCAGAGAAGGAGACAGAATTAGAATAGCCATGATATATTGTTGATCCCACTGCTGATGGCAGTTTATTGTCAGTATTGCTGATAAGTGTCACTGGCTCACCTGAAAATATTGTAAGATTTAGTAAGTGTAATATTAAATACTTCATAGCCAAGAAAACGCAAACAATGGTATCCTTTTCTACAGCTTTTTCCTACTGAGTCATACAAGATTAATTCCTGTGTTTCATGTAAAATACATAGATTAAAAAACCGGAGGAACTTCTGAGAGGCTTAGAAGCCTAAATGCTAGCAAGGGGCAGAAGACACTTTGGTAGCAATGCATCCATCCAGGCACATTTACTAGGACGTGTCATGTTTATAGCACAAGCATAATGAGGATTTTTTTTGAGAAAAGCATTCATAGTATCTAATCATACTTAATAGAGGGTGTGTGCATTTTGTCACCCAGAGTCCTGTTCTCAACATAAAAATATCCTTTTCTGCACATCACAGTTCAGTGAATTCCTCACATTCTTAAATTAAAAAAAAAAAAAATTAAAATAACTGGTCCTGTTCTTCTTAGAGAGCAGAGATCAAAGAAACAGAAAACTTCTAATCTTCAAAGCTACGGTTGTACTTCAAAAGAATTACACCAATGCATTTTACATCCCATCTTTGGTAAGAAACCATGGAGCTAGTAAGTAATTTTTTGTGTGTAAGTGATGTTTGTGATTTACTGTAGAGTACAGCGTGATGAATGCTGGGCTGCCCTGCTTGTTCTGAAAGTTTTGCACTGGGAATTTCAAGCTGCTGAATTTCTTTTTTCCATAGAGTCTCAGAGAAAACCTTTGCAGAGACAGTGCACAGAGTGAAATCCCTGTATTCTTTTGCAGTTAATTTGTTTCAACCCCCAGAAGAAAGACCCTAGTAGAAAAGTATTCATTCATGTGCAAAGCCGAGATTCTGGGGCAGAGCAAGAGCAAAGGTTACCCCTGTACCCTCCCCCAAGCCTATTCAGAGAGAATCCCAATTCTCACCTCTGAGAGTTAGATAGACTATCTGAGGACAGAGAAAGAGAATGGCCCAGGGACAGTTTTTGGAAGATCAGAAATAGAAATGCCCTGTGTCTAGACTTTAAATAGAAAAGACAGGCTATACCCGTAGGTGATGCTTAAAAATAATACTTCAGAAGAAGTATCAGCCAAGGCTAAGGGAATAAGCAGCCCTGCAGTGGAGGAAGTAGCTGTAAAATACATTTTTACAAAATAGACTACATTTTTGTAAATTTATCAAAAGATATTTTGGCCTTAAAATTTGTACCAGCTGTAGTGAAGGTGGGATCTTGCATGAATTTAAACTGAGTTATGCAGATCCTTGAATTACGAAAAAATTAATGCTTAATTACACCTCCCTTGCAGTCCCATTTGATCTGCTAGAAAACATCAATGATATTTGGTAAAACACAAAACTAAACTTTCACTTCTGCACTACTCAGAATGAGCAGTAACTGGCATGGGAAATAGACAAACCTTTAAGACTTTCTTTTAAAGACAGTAGAGAAAAAATCATCATAGATACACAGTTGCAGGTGGGATATCTATCTCTTTGTTGTGCTCTTTTTGTGTTCCACTGATTGTCCTTGTAAATACAATATAAAGTTGGCTCTTAGCCAAACTTTATACAGAGTATCAGTATGGGAAGAGTTGTGTTAAGTGTATAATTAAATCTATGAAGAAAATTGTGCAATAATTTATGTAGAAGTTTACTCTATTTATTGCCAAATAACCTTATCTGTGAGTGAAATTGTGTAGATGCAACTGCGGATGCAACGAGCTAAAAAGAAATGTCCAGAATTTTCTCCAAGCTTGTAGATTTCTTTAGCTGTTACTCCATTTGCTTTGAGTATTTTCATTTTGGCTGACGAATCTCCTGATATACTATTAATTTAAAAGTTTACAAAAATAATACACATAAGTTATTACCGTTGATTGAGTTTCAGGCATGGTGGGAACAGAGAGAGGGGATGGTGGTGGATTTTTTGTTTGTTTTGTTTTGTTTTAAATAAAAGAAAAACTGAGGTCAGGAGAAGTTACCTTCCAAGAACTCAGAAGGTTGATGCAAGAATCAGTGTGAATCCATATCACGGTTTGCAGTGATGACCACACAGAAGATGAGGCTTCTTTTGTTCTGGGCTCATCATTTAAGTACATGTATGTACAAATATAGGCTCAAGCTGCTCTTTTTTTGCCCTCAAGCATCTGTGAACAGTCCCACACCATCATCTTCATATCTCTTAATGGTTTTACAGTTATTTCATGTTAGAATGCAAAAGTGATAGCATAGACTGTACAAGTCTCTTTAATCATATTAGGCATCTTGAAAGCTTTTGAGAAAAATTGAATCTTAGCCTTTTGCAGTGTAACTTGAATATTGATGTTAATAATCCCCTAATGGCTATAGCAGGAACAGAAGTATGCCAAACCCAGTTCATATTTCAATTCATAGATTGTGCCCAGAATACAGGCCCATTGCTAAGAAAGGTAATCTCTTGACTCCTTAGAAACAAAATTTTGTTTGTGATTTTAATGCACAGCTGAGTTTTCAGTAGGTGTGAAAAAGATACTTTTGATGCTGGAAAACTTACTTTGTGACCTTTGATCTTTTATTTCAAGTCCTTTACTTTAGTTTTTTCTTTAGACTGTAGCTGAATCCTTTTACCAAAGAGCAAAAAAAATATGTTCAAGACTGAGTGTATTTCAAGAATATTTAGAGGAATAACAGAAGATTCATAGCAATAATTACTATGAAGGTGTTATATAAATATCAAGCATCTTGGTATTTGCTCTTTCTCCCAAGCTTCATATAAATGTCAGAGGGCTTTGAGAGGTTCATTTGACAAATAGCTGTGGTCATTGCTAGAGGACCAGTAACTGTTCTTTTCTAGACTTCATTTTACAACTGTTCGCTCATGGGAGATCACTGGTCTCACAGCAGAGCAGCTAAATACAATATATGTATGCTCCTCAGCTGCCCCAGTGTAAAAGTCAGCAGCGCAGTGGATTATTTTGTATGTGTATGAATGCCAGTGGATGACAGTGGGAAGTAGTGGGAAGTGGTAGGTGGTTTTAAGCTATTCCTCTTACATTTGCACTGAAAAGAGTTGAGGATTGCTTTTAACATAAAACCAACGGCAAAAAATTCATCTGGCCCTGGATTTTGACTCCAAGAGCACCTACAAAGAGATAACTTGAGTCAACTGGGCAAAGAATGGGACAAGCATATACGGCAGTTCTCCTTTCTACTCTCCAATCTGCAGTGTCTAATCACTTCCAGGTTAGACACAGAGATGAGAGTCAGAGCACTTAGTGCTGCACAGACCAGCTTCATGCAAAACCAGCCAATCCTACATAAGTTGGAAAAGGGAAATGCTGGACTTTCTGAAGAGGTTTTAATAAACTCCTTCAAAGCAGAACACTGTTTTCCATGAACACAAGACGTTAATGCTGTGATAATCCTGTAAAATAAATGAACAATGAAGTTACTTGTGAGATAAGAGGAAAGAAATACATTTACTAACCACATTAACATAACACCTTAGAGTATTCACAATAAGTTTTTGCATTTTGGAGGGACACAGAAAAGTTACAAGGAGAGAGGTGAGTACTGGGACTTTCTTCAATTCTTTCTCTAACCATTGTCTTAACAGCATGTATGAAAGCTATTTCCATTTATAAGCTATTGCAAGACAGTGTGGTAGAAAGAATGCCAGAAAACCACCTACATTAGACAAAGTTGTAATTTGCGTCCAAAGCAGTATGCACAGTATGCTCCAGAATCTCTAATAAATCTTTTCCACCTATATAGTCCAGGAATATGGAAAGTCCATTTTTTCCCATTCAAAATAAATCTGTGCTCATTTCATGATCCAGTTTTACAATCTCTGACATTGGTGTTTGTGTCCACATTTTTATATAAAGCATACCAAGAAAAGGGGAATCACCACACAGTTCAGCAGATACTAAATGAGCAGTCTGTGATGCTCATCAGTACTCTCCTTCAATTCAGAAACTAAAAAAATCCCTCATGCACCTGAGACCAAGATGCATAATTCTGCACTAGGAGTGTCATTTCTGGAGCTAAGTGCCAGACTGCAAAATGCTGCAGTGTTCTGCATGGTAATAGCCAGGTCTTCCTGAGAGTCAGTTCCAGATTTTTCATTCTAAAACCAAAATAACTGAATTCTTATGTATTTGCTAAGATTTTCTGCACAGCTTTTATATATTTCTGTGTACACTAATCTTTGAGGAATACCATTTGCCAAATTTTTTCATAGAGATTTTCCACATAGTTATTTTCCACATACTGTATAATTTGTCTTAGCTTTGTTCTCTCTTAAGTTTTACAGATTGTTCAGATCTTACAAACAACTTTCTGTAGATATAGGAAAATAACAAAATGAGACACACAGAAAAACTATAATACATATAGGTGGGAAATGCTCCCTACAAACACGCCTACTGACCTAATCTTTCTGGTATCTCTGTCTTGACTTGGAAAGCTGGAAATAGACAAAGCAGGAAAAATTCTGAAATAAAACAACTCCCTCATCTGATTTATCTAATTTTTTTCTGTTTACTATTGTTCCTGTTCTTGTGTGGAAATTTACTGGGGTTTTTTTTCTTAACTTTTTACTTTAATCTTAATGAGAATAGGATCAGTTTCAAACCTCTTTGTCTGCAAAATTTGAGGCAAACATCCATTCTTTCATAGGATTTCCCTAATCAGTTTGATGAGTCTAAGATTCCTCATCTCAGGTTTAATAGATATTTAATCTCACCATTCTCACTGTCCATCCCTCCCACGTTCTGAGCAAGTTTTAAATGTTACTTTCACCACATTCACATTCTCTGATCTCTCAACCCTTTCTCATCCGTGTTGACCAGGGAGGAAACTGGCCTGGGCATTAAGGAGGATGCCAAGCTTACATTAAGTTTTCCAGTTTTGTTTCTAAATCTAAAACTAAAATAACTGGGTCACAGCTCCTGCAGACACAAGGGGGCTTGGGTGAAGATAAGCCCCGCATCAGCATAACACACAGAGATACTTGTGGGGGTCCTGGAAAAGGCAGGTCTGCCATCCTGCCTTCGGCAAGGCTCTTCTTATTTAAATGAAGACATTCTTGGCGATATTGCACTGCTGGGCAGAAGTAGCCTCAAAGCCATACTTGAAGCCAAATGCATCACCGTGAATTTTGTTTTAGAGGGCCATCAAGAACAGCTCAACTCAAAAGGGATGCATTTTCCAACTGAAAGTACACTTTGATGTGCATTCTCCCTCTGAAATGCAATGTAGCAGGCACAATTGAACACACATAGCCTGAGGCCATTTTTAGAGATGCTGTTAGATCTCTTCCTGCAAGGGAAGGTGAGATTTGTAAGCAATCTGAATTCAGACTATTTACAAGGAAAAGTCAGTGAAAGATACTGGATCTCAATAGCACCATTACCTTTAAGTACCCCGAGAAACTTTTATTCCAAGGGATTAAAAATGAAGCCCTTATGCACATCAAAAACTTTTCTCCTTACAAGTACAGAAAGTTTAGCACATATAAATGCAAGTTTATCATTACTACTTTTTCAACTCTATGGTCAATTGAAGTATTTTAATTATTTACAGTATTTAAATTTTACAGTATTTTTGTAATTTATAACATCATTTTATATATAATTCCTAAAAAGGGTTATTCTTTCCACAAACACTGCTGGGCTATTTCTAAATAAGATAGGTTACAGTCTTCAAATCTTCATTAACCAGGTAAAACTACTACCTGGAAAAAAAAAAAACCCAAACCAAAACAAACACACTTCCAAGCATATACATCCAAACGTACAGGTAACCAGAATCTCATCTTACAGAAACACTCTTAACTTCTTGCTTTCTCTTCTACATTTGTTTCAGTAAAAAGTAAGATTTCTGGAATTAACCCCAAGCACCTCCAAATACATCTAACAATTCTAAATTCAAGTTCAATATGAGTATTTATTTGAACAAAAGATTGTGCTTCCCAATCTCAAAAGTTGTTGACTAACATACCAAAGGATGCATAGGCCTGAAGTCAAGACTGCTTTAGCTTCTTACTTCCGTGGTGAGCAAACACTAAGAAACTGGTTAAGACATAGAGTAATATGCTCTGTGCTCAATAAATTTGTAATCCTGCCCAGAGCTTCTGAGACATGGTTGCCCAAATGCTTTATACCTAGTACTAGAATTCAAAGTATAATTACTATCCCTCCTATAAAGACTTCTAACTGCAGCAAAGAAACATTTATACTAAGAATCTGTGTATAACTTCCTCTGCAAGTTTCTTTTCTAAAAAGTTGCAGTTAATAAAAATGTATATAGATTATACCTGGGCTGAGGAAACAAAAAATAAAAGTCACCAAATGAGCTCACTCTTTTTATCTGAATGAGGTTCACTCTGAAATATTGCTTTATACAATAAAGCAAAACAGGTAAGTCAAACTGTAATGGGAATTCTGTCAGAAATTCTAATCACAGACAGTCAAGAATTTCCAAAGATGAGCCAAACCTTTTCCTGGTAATAGACCAGTTTGGACTGGTATATATACACCAGTGGGCTTAGGCAAGAAAATGTAGTTGTCTGGAACAGGGAATAAATAATTTGTTGGTCTGAGCAAGCAGCTAGGTTTTGCAAAGTCCATGTATCTTTGCTTTGCTTTGCTGGATTTAGAGCAGGGTGTTGAATCCATGTGAGGGCCCTAACCAGACAGTGATAAGCTGTCTTTCTTTTTAGCTTGATGAGTATTTAATCAGCTATACACAATGGAGCAGGTCCAACCACGAAGAGGCCAGTCTTTAACACCAGAATAGTCCTCAGCTCAGCCATCAGACAGCACCGTGAACATTCCTGAGTCTGATTCAGGCAGAGTCTGATTTGAAGGCAGGTGTCCCAAATCCCCCGAGGATACCATAGCCATGAGGCAATTGGCTGTGATGTGTGTCTGTCTGTTCAAAAGGTTATTTGGTTCTGATGCAGAATGTGTAAAAAAAAAAAGTATCTTCACAGTCTGTCCTTTCAGTGGGATAGACTGTCCCAGTTCTCTATATGTACGACGGAGTTCGCAGAAAAGGTTGAGAAGAACCTATCACAGTGCCTGTCCATGGAGGTAGGTGATGCGACTCAGGTACACCTGGCTGCATCTGAGCAGGTCGTGCTCGGTGGCTTATCCATGAGAACATCGCATATAATGATTTGTTGCAGGAGCAGGAACTACGGAATATTAACAAAAAATGCTCTTCTCAGTATTAGAAATAGCTGTTTTAATGAAGTAGACGTACCCAGGTGTACCCACCAAAGAGGCAGCAGTTCACGCACCTACATGATGAAGAGGAAGAAGGGCGAAACTGTTTCCCCGGGCGCCCCGGGGCAGCCAGGATCCCTGCACGCCCCGGGCGCTCCCCCCGCTCGCCGACGCAGGATGGCGCCCTCGGAATGAGCAATTAACCCGGGGGGAGCAGGTTGGAGATCCACTTCCAGAATAAAGCTTTACTCTCTGAATGCCCCTATTCCCAAGGAGCATCGATTTTATAGCTCCGGTTTTCAATGCAGTGATATATTCTGCTACTCCCCTAGCCACTGTTACATTACTTTGCCCGGCGACGGTAAAAGGATCTCTCATTTAAGTGTTCACTGTGCTTTTTCAGAAGGAATGGTGACAAAGGTAACTAGTTATTTAGGACATTGTGCTTGTTTTGTTAGAACTGCAGTTAAAAGAAATCTCACACATTTGTATATAGAATGTAATTTAACTATACTGTGCTTCATATTCAAAAATAATTGTGTAGCGTTTATTTGAAACGACGAATACCAGCCACAGCCTCCATCTCACAGGGCACAAAGCCAGCCTTTGCTGACCACCAGAGTCCTGCTGGCTGTTTGACTTTGCAGGCGGATCCTGCTCTGTCGATGCTCGGAGAAGTCCCGGAGTAACTGCGCTCTTGGACCTTTCTCTGCAATCATTTCACAGTCCAGCCAGATATTATAGATTCACCAGAAGGTGCAATTACACCTACTACCTCCGGCTAGGCAGGAAAACCCGCACCCGCACCATTTGGGAAACACAGTTAGCAGAAGCTTGAAACTTTAGAACCTAGGTTCAGGAAGGATTTTTTTTTTCCCCCTCTTTTTTTCGGCAATCGGAAATTAACTTGGTGGTTAAGAGAGTGGTTAAGAGGGTGGTTAAGTTGGAGTTCCAAGCCACTCCGTCCGTGTGACCCTCTCCCCGGCAGAGGAGCAGGGGCGCTCCCCAGGCCGCCGGCTGCCCGCTCCCGTGCGCCCCTTCCTGCCCTGCCAGACTGGGACACGGTGCCGCGGCCCCCGCCCG
>VZRQ01000602.1:429206-465556 GCA_013397975.1 Machaerirhynchus nigripectus
CTCTCCTGTCACTGGTTGCCTGGGAGAAGAGGCCAACCCCCCAGTCCACTCCACTCTCAGGCAGAGATAAGGTAGAGAGCGATAAGGTCATCCCTGAGCTGCCTTTTCTCCAAGATGAACACCCCCAGCTCCCTCAGCCGCCTCTCATAAGACTAGTGGTCCAAAAATGATGGCCTTTTTTCTCCTCACTGAGTGTCACTGGGTAGGAACCTCATGACACCAGTGACAGCACTGCCACAGTTATCATCACTGCCTTCGCAGAAATGCCAGTGCTATGCAGTTGCTTTGTCACTGGAATCAGAAGACATCTTGTACTATTCCTTTCCTGTTTGGCAGAGCTCTTAGAGTTAGATGGCATCTGTGGTTTTAGGTGGTGGTTGAGGAAACGAAGCCACACCTACGTTTACCAGTGGGTGAATGTGTAGTTCACCACATGACACACTAGAAGTTTCTTATTGTAAGCCTGGCGTTGACCAAATTTTGCATCTTAACAACAATCTACAGTGAAATGCTGAATATAGGCCGCCAAGGAAGGTGGAAATAAAACACAAAAAAAGGGTATAGAGTCCAAACTTTGAGGTTCCTACCAAATGTCATACTGAAAGTATTTTATCTTGAAGTTACCTGAGTGCTTTATCATTCACATCCATTACCACTCTTCAATTTGGAACATTAATACAGATTCAGATGATCAGGTTGTATCCATGGTCAAGCTGGCAATAAATATTTTTGAAGAAGAGGTAAAAAATTCTGCTGAAACTTCTGCTGAAGCTTAGTATGAAAGGAGATTGGTCTTGTATGAAGCTTGAAATGACGGAGACCACTTCAGAGACCCCTGCAAGGACACTAGACATGACTGACTGTTTAACACTGTTGACAAACATGTGGTTATGGTCCATCATGTGGGCCATTGGTAGGTAAATAATAAATAATGGTACTAAATAATGGGTGCTGTTCATTTATGTCTGGTATTCTGAGCTATCTAGCTGCTTAGGTACTGCAGTTTTAGGAGATCTTAATGTTAGGATAACTTATTATCAGCCTATCAGGCTGAACATGAGCTCCCTGTTAGGATATTTTGGCTAAGTAGAAGCTGTAAGGCAATATTACCTCTATATATGGCAGTAATGAGCCATGACTGGACTACAGTGTCCAGTTCTGGTGTCTGCAGATGAAAAGGGATACTGATGAATTTGAAACAGTTCAGAGAAAAACTGCTGAAGTATTCAGCCATCTGGAAACTGGATTATACCGAATGAGATAAATCAAGTAGGTTGAGCTGCTTATCAGGAAGTGTCCAGAGGTGCTTGTGTCAGATAATAACTATGCATATGAGGAAAAGAAACCAGCTCATTAGCTAACAAGGATAAAGCAAGATTCAGTGACAAGAATTTGAAACTATACATTCCCAGATTAGAAATAAAGCGCATTACTTATTGTACTAATTTAGCTGCAAGAGTATGGGGTTAGTTATGTATCTTCAAAACTTACAAAAATCTAAAGATTGTAACTAAGTATTAGCTAGGAAATAAAGGTTCTACATAGCAATGCAAACAGAGCTTTTCTGTTAATGGGCTTTGAGGCCTTGGCACATGTGAATAGCATCACCAAGTCTTTGCTTCCCCAGGAAAACAATACTACTAAGCACAAAGCATGTTTACAAAGTATCTTTTAGTCTCTTTACAAGCCTGATTAAATTCTGGGTGCTGTCTTGAAAGATATTTAAAAGGTGAGATTAACCTCATTTGCACATTAATAATTAGATGGGTGTCAAACTGGCTAAGTTACCTAAAGATTTATTGTAATGTTTGTAAGTGGTATTTGGGTGATGTTGATTTTTTCTTGAGATTTTAGGTTACAGCTCTTTGTAAAACCTTCACAAATAATCCACCAGCTGCAGCTGTATTACCTGTCTGAATGAATGTTTTAAATCGTTACAAAAATTTTAGAAAGGCAAATTTATCTGGTGAATATGTAGGTGACTCTGTATGTTTGTGGAAATTGGTTTTTAAACAAGCTCCCCTTCTTAGGTGTTCTGTTTCTCCATTGTCTGCTTCAGCAGAGTTTGTGCATAGGTGTGCTGGGAGTGTTTAAGTGGACTGATGAGTACCAGCTGACACAACACATAGTTTGGTATCCCATGATACTGGACTGTTAGTTAGATGCATGGATCTTCCATTTGATCCCTTGCTGCATCTAGAGCTGCTTTTTACTATAGTTGCAATAGTATTTTAAATGAAAAAAAAAATTGACAACAAATATTTGAAATATTAGAATGTGTATGATGAATAACTTTAGATACTGAAATTTGTTCTTTAGTATTCTAACATGCAGCATTCCCGTTTAAGTGAATGGGAATTCTGCCTGCATAAGCAGAACGGTGGCCCAAGTAATAACAAAATACATGCTTCAGAAAGATCAGATAACTGTACTCTGGATTCTTTCCCAGGTTCTTCCTCTATCTACCAGTATATTGGGACCTGTTATTAACATTGAAATCAATGAGTTCATAGAATTGATTATAGATGGAACAAGTCTGAATACAGTATTTGAGCTACAAGAAACACTAAATAGATGTAAGAATTCATAAAAATAACATGAAGTTGATAAGTGTGTCATAAGATGTATGGATCCGCTTTTCAAGGTTAATGGTAACCCTTCAATTTTTTCTTTTTTTAAGATTGTGATCTTGGATGCGACCACAAAATTCATGCTGAATAGTATTTCAAAATGTTGCCCTGTATAGTTCACTATCATGGCTTAATGTTTTGCAGCATAGATCTGTTTTAATAGGAAGAATTTGCTTTGACTCATATTCTTCTGTTTTTCAGGAAAAGAGATGGAGCAAGTTCAGTAACTATCCAATCTAACATCTGTCTCATATCTTAAGGAATCTTACAAATACTTGTTTTGAATTGAGAAAATGACTGCAGCTATAGAAGAAAGTACCTGTCCAAAAAGTGGAACATCCTATAGTTAATTTGGAAGTAGTATAAAATAAATACACCTGTTATGGTGCGATTCTGGAGTGAAGTTAACTCTATAGCACACAGGTAGCTCTCCAAGGAGAAAGAAAAAAGAACTTTCTGCTTTTTCTAAATTATGGAAATTTTTTGGAAGACGTGGACATGGATTTTGAGCGTAGTCATGGTTTCATCGGAAATTCACAGTAACAACCGGCTTTCATACAGTTCTCAAGGTAGGGGTCTGATCTCTGTAGCTGGCAAGAAGCATGTGTTTTTGCATTGTATTTGTGTAATATTTTCTAAACCACGTTTCTATAATTCCTGAGCTCATATGGGCTCTGCTCTTAGTTTTTTCATGATTAATTGTCACGCAGATTAAATTTCCTTGTTCTAATTTCTCTCTGTCTAATTTTAACTGTAGGAAAGCCTTGCAAATTAAATCTTGTAAAATGTACTTGATAATATTTGAGAGGCTTGCCATGATAAAATTAACATGCTGTTAGACTAGGAAGTAAGAATCTAATCTTGGTTTTACAGTTTAATCCTTTTCATTACTACTGTTTGTATTCTTGCAAGTGGATTTTATAGCTTTTGTCTTTGAATGGTATCACTGGGAAAAAATGCCCTTCTTAAGTAAGCTCCAAATATTGACATATTTTTGATAAATAGGAAAAGATATGTATTAAAAGACTTTCATATTTCCAGTGATAAGCAAATTAATAGGAAACCAAACACATTTTATTGACTTACAAAGAAAGAAAATAATGTTTTATTATATTTAGTAAAATGCTGCATCATGCATTTACCTGAAAATGACTTTTACTCATGAGAGTGATGCAATTTACCCAAAAATGGTCTATGTTTATGCTACTACTTGTTGTTTCCTGTTATATTTTCTTCTCTTCTATGCCCACTCCCTGGACTGTCTTACCTTGTGATTGATTACAAAGAGGAATTCCTGTCTTACCTTGAAAACTACCAACTAACAATCCCAATAAGGGTTGATCAAAATGGAGCCTTCCTCAGCTTTACTGTGAAAAATCCTAAACCCTCAAGAAGGAGGAGGAGCACAGACCCTTATGACCAAGAACTGGCAGCATCTAAATTATTTTTTAAACTTTCTGCCTATGGCAAGCACTTTCATTTAAACCTGACTCTCAACACAGATTTGGTGTCCAGACATTTTACAGTAGAGTACTGGGGGAAAGATGGACCGCAATGGAAGCATGATTTCTTAGACCACTGTCATTACACAGGATATTTGCAAGACCAACACAGTACATCTAAAGTGGCCTTAAGCAACTGCAATGGTCTGGTAAGTCCGTATTGAATGTTGTAGTGTAATAGTGTGCTTGTCCCTTTTAAATTACAGAAGAAGAATTAAATTGGCATATATTTCAATTTTTTTGAGTCCCTATGGGAAGCAAGTAGACAGGAAGGTGCAGAAAACCCCTAAAACCTGATCTAGGTCCTGGGGAAAAGTAGTTGTCTGTTTTTCAAGCTTAATATAATCTGTAGTCTTCTAGCAGGCAACCTCTTTAGTGTTTACAGTCTCTGCTCTAGGGCTGCAAGATTAGGTCTGTGCTGAGATATTTACAGTTATAAGAACCTTCCAAACTCAAGGGGCAGGAAGGAGGAAACAGTGGATCCTCCAGGATGCTGAATCTCTACAGAGAGATGTTGACTGAACTGAACACCCCCTTGTCTGAGTATTTGGGTTTAGAAACTGAGTAGATAAAAGAGGAATTGATTGGTGGTAGACATCATCGGTGCTATAAATTCAAAACATGAAAAGTCTCTAAAAAGTACCAGCATCAGAAAGTAATATAACTTTTTTACCAGAAAGATTTTGTTTACAAATCGTAAACTTTTGCATTTAGAAGTAAGATTAGAAGTTCTTATCTCATTTATTCTTATCTCTTCTTTTACTGGTGATCTTTTGATCACATGACAGTAGTGGATGCATGGGAGAAAGAAATTAGAAAACGAATGCAAGGAAGTATAAAAGCAGAGTATTGAGTAACGAAACACTAAAATAGAAAGGCATGACCATGAAACACTGAATCAAGAACCAGTGTTTTCCCTAGTTAAAATATACATATATATTATGGTTACTCATTCTGGTTTTTATTGTGGTAGAATGCTGGTCAATCTTGTTGTTAGGAATAGGCAGATCTAACTAATAGCTAAGTAAAAAAAAAATTACTCAGACTTGCTAAACTAATTCCCATCTATCCTTGGAAGTGCTATTGAATAATGCCTCTTGGGATGTTATTTTTGAAAAAAAGCCAGCTGTTTCAGACCTAGATAGGTTGCATTACACCCATCTATTTGTGATATCCCTGATACAGTCTAGTTTAACATTTCAGATGATTCTTGAGGAAAAATATTTAATGGGGATTTCTAGCACTAAGTGAACACTTTCAAAGAAATGGAGTTAAAATGATGTTCCATTGAGTGTGGTACCACAGTTTGTTAATGTAGACTTGTAGCAGATAGGTCTAAATTTAGTACAATTTTCACTTTGATTGCAGTTTTCATGTAATAGCTTTTTTTTTCCTGGTCATAGTTATTCAAGCTTTAAAGCTAGTACACTCCATCTTTGCCTTTGAGTTCTTTTCACCTAAAAATATGATGGAGACCAAGCTCCTTCTTTCAGGACTCATTTCCTTAAAAGAGGCTGCATGCCAGAATTGCCTCTTTTTGCCAGAATTTCTGCTAATTGGCACCCAGACTGGTTGGTCCCCTTGGAGCCTGCAGTAAGTGCTGTGGTGATCCCATTTCAGTTCCTCTTTGACCTTGGGTAAGGGAGTGAGCCAAGAACTCCTGCCCTTTCCCTAGCTGACTCTTGTTTTCCTTTCATGGTAGGAAAATAAAAGTGGGATGAAGCAGAAAAAAGCCCATATTTTCCTATCATCTTTGCCCATCTGTTGCTCCTCATGGCACTTCTTTTCTTCAAAAAAGCATGAAAGATGTCATAAGGAAGCAGTATCTATTTTTTTTTTTTTTTTGCTTCTGTGCCCAACACCCTAAGGTGACATTTAGCATTCCCACTGCTGCATGTTTTCCCTTTGCCCTCAGGCTGTCCATTTTGCTGGAGTGAAGCTGTCTGTGGTCCTAGGTGTCAGTATGTTAACTTTGTGTTTGTTAGTTAACTTCAGTGTAGAGCGTTTCCCAGTTAAATTGTCATCTTCAGTGGCTGTGGTTGTTCTCAGTTTTTATGTGTGCCTTTCAGGTATTAAGGCAGCCTTAGTTCAGTCTTTAGGCACATAGGTTCTTCGTGGTCATGCCTCTTTACTTGGGACTTCAAGTATCAGGTGTGCACTGCATTTCTTAAAAAGATTTGGTCACAAGCATGTGAGGCTTCTGTCTTGCTCCAGAAATATCAGCAGGCTCTCTCTCAGAGGCATGAATCCTGCAGAGGGTGCAGCAGTAGTCTTGACTCGTCCTCTACTGTACAGAAACTCTCTTGTCATCCAGTGTTGGCAGTGCCTTCCAGAGCACTGTGTAGGGAAGTTACCGCTCGGTTCAGATAAACCCATCACAACGTTATTTTAAAATGATGTTTTCTAGTAATGAATGTTTTGTTATACAGCTGCTGTTTAGAACATGTTTAATAAAGCCATTGGAAGTGAATATTGAAGACAATACTACTTGTTTAAACTTAGCAATAGTTCAGAATGCCTTGTACTTAAGGCATTCATTGTGTTTTCCAGTTTGATTGCTGGTCTGTAAGTGACTGCCAATCATATGCTAATAGCCCTTGATTAATATCTATATCAAAGCCAGTCATTGTAAGTTTAACTCTAAAGCAGGTAATAAGTAATCTTTAACAGTGAATGTTGCTCACAAACAAAACATATGCATTACATTCACTCCAGTTGTCCTGTTAGGTTTCACTGTTGACAAATAGGTCAAATTTCTTCCCCTTATTGAATGTCTTGAATTACTCTGTTTAGTTATTCAGAGTGGTTGTGTGAGAGCATGATGTAAATAACACATGTTGTATGACTTTGAAGAACACTTATATTTGAGATAAGTGTAAGGAGGGCTTTCTCTCAGTTTCATTATAATAAAAGTGACAAGCAGTCAGTTAATTTTCCTCTCACTGTTTCTTGTTTCAGCCTCTCCCTCTATATTTCTCATTACTAAGTGCCCTAGAATTACAGGCTGCTACTTACTGAAGTTTCAGTCCAGCAGTTTCCATCTGCTGGGCCCTGATTATGCTATAAATTGTCTGAAGTTGTGAGGAAAGCTCTATAATCCAGTGAGCATTGATGTGAGGAAGTTGAAGGTCTTGTCTGCAGGCCTGCTGGCTTTCAAACTCATATTTGCTGTAGTGGGTGCTACACTTGTGGATGGATTGCAGGCTTGGCTGTATCATGAAAAAGCCTGCAATGAGCAGCGTTTTAGGGCCCCTGGATGTTGGGTACAAGGCAACCAGACTGAGGCATTTTCTAAGGTGAGTATTTCATACTGAAGGAAAGAAGAAAAGAAATGGTGGTAGACTGGCTGAAGAGAGAAGAACTTCACCTCTTGGGAATGAAGTTTGACTGACTCTGAGAGGAGCAAACCTCAAAGAAGTTTTGGAGCCTTCAGTAATGTAATCAAGCAAAAATTTCTGCATTCTAATTCACCTTTGTCCTCTGCCAGGTATCAAAGCTCTTAACTGAGTGCTCAGACAAGTTTTGCATGGTAGCAAATTTTGTAATTTTGGGCTGAAAAGGTCAGTAGTAGGTACTATTTTGAGGCTACTGTGGTCCCAAGTAAATGGTTAGTGTAAAAGACACAGTATTTCTTCAGTTCACATATATGTGAAGTTAATGCATTACATGTTTGTGCTGGACAGCACAGTTATCTCCATCCAGAAACGATAAAAAAAGCACAGGTAGGTGACTGTGGCTTAAAAGCATGAGCTTACTTGTTTAATGGGCAATTATTGGAATTGCTGGAAAACTTAATGTTTGCTTCATGTATTCCTAAATACATATATTTATAAATTACTAATATTTTTCCTAGGAGTTAGCTCATTTGAAGGCTGATTTTACTCTAAAGGATACATCTACTTTTATAGATTATAATTTACATGTACTTTGGTATTTTTGACTGTATGTGAAATAACTCTATATCAGTGTCTTTAGGGCTATCTTTGATACTCATATTTGTGCAGTATAACATTATTCAGAAAATGACATACAAGCTGTCCCTATCCTAGTTTTAAGGTGCATTGTTAGATTCCATGATGTGCTGTCTCAGGCCAGATCAGTGTTTTTTTCATCTTTGAGAGCACAGTAAGTTAATGCAGTCTTTTTCCTCAGTCATAAAATCACAGTGTATAGCCAAATGTTGACATACTGATCAACACTGATGTGTTTTCAGAAGTTCCCATTACTACTACTTTATATTAAAAATGGACAAAGCATAAAGCCCAAAAAGATTGAAGGCATGGAAAAATTGTGGAACAATAGTGCTGCGTGGAAAAGGCACATGCTTATTTGTCCCCCATAATTCAGTTTGCTTTTGCAACTGATGGATGTGCCCCATCTGAAGGAGGTTAAGGCCCTGGCTGGACAGCCTGACAGAAAAAGATTCTTTTTCACGAATTCAGGGGAACTCCGTGTGGATTCACAGATTTGTCTGAGCATGTCAGACTGCTGGAACCAGACCTTGTATATGTTAGCATGAGTTGGCAGTCTGTAGTGGGATTGGATAACACAGGACCTCAAACAATCTGTTTTAGATAATAATCTTGGGAATGTTCCGTGTAGTAACGTACTTGGTGCTTTCAGCTTGTTTTTTATATTCATGGTATTTTGTCAAAACCTTTTCGTCATTCTTACATCTTAATGGTATTTCTGATGCTTTGGAGCAGAAGTTTAATTTATGAACTGCTAAAATACAATAGCAACACTTAAAACGAAAATGAAAATTAATTCATTTGAATAATGCTTTAAATGGGCATTATTTCAAACTCCTTTTTCAACCGAAGTTTTGTTTTCGTCAAACAGTAGATTATAAATCAAAGCTGGTATTTAGAATGTTGGTTTGCATATAACGGTACATTTCCCACTATGTGTTAATCAGGCATTGCTGAGTACATAAACAATGGAAGTATCTCTAGCCTCATGAATTTTTGAAACTCAGAATATATGCTGGCCATCACCAAGGTACTTTTTAGTCGCAGAACTTAGAGTGCTTCTTAAAAATCAGTGATTTCACTGTTGAATCACTGTGATTCAACAAGATCACTTACATCAATTTAGCACTGGAAGAACAGTTTTGTTTGCAAGCAAAGATACTGTTTGGCTTAAAATGGTATAGCTATGCCAGGCTTATGGGAAGGGCATATGCAGGGTCAGCGTGTTTCCAGTGCGGATTGAATTGCTTGTTTGACTGCAGTGACTGACCACATATATGTTTTCACTACCTGCTGGTAGGTCTATGTTAAAATTTATTTGCAGTTCCTTAACTAAATGTTATTAAAAGTATCTCTTTTTAAACACCATAGCGTTTGGGCAAATGAGATCAGATATCATCCAGGCATTGGAAAAAATAATGATACTCTTCCTCACCATTTTCACTGCTGGTACCTGAAGGAACTGTGACCATTGTTTGCAGACATTCTTTAGTTATTTGAAGGAGAAAATATGCAATTTGTATGGAGAATTAGTGCTGCAATTAAGTGTTTATGCTATCTGAATTGACTTAGTTCTGCTGAGGTAATCTTGCCACTTATAATTATCAGTTTCAGTATCTGATACAATTGTCTTGTTCATGCTTAGACTTGTAAACATAGCTGGGTTTGAGTTCAGACAGGAAGGATGTATGCTCTGGAGGAATTTAAGTTAGGACCCACTCTGTCTCAGAGACAGTGCCACAGATTGGATGGTACGTCTGTCTCCTCAGGCTTGGCATGAGGCAGACAGCCTGATGGTGTTGGCCAGAACCACTCTGCAGGACTCTCTTCCTGTGGGAACATAATACCAGAGCTTACAATGGTTCAGGGTTCGCTTGAACCCAGAAGTCTGACATCCAGACTGGATGCAGTCCAAACTTGTCAAGGTTCTTTCTGCACATCTGGCAAGCCCAGTTACAATTTGGTTTGTATTTTCAATACGATTTAAGCAGCAGTATACTAGTAAATTATTTATTTTCTAGTAAAATCTTAGACTTCAAGTTACAAGAAGGCATTGTGAGAGGAATTTGATAGTGGCATCTTCCGGATGAATTTAGACCCTGATGTTGTAACCTTCTGAATTAATACTTGAGTTAGTAATGAAAAATACCACTGAAGAGGAACACTTATTTTTGCATTCACAATTTAAGGAATGAGAAATTGAAAGCTGCAATCTGTTCGTACATATATTTTCACAATTTATAATAGAGTTCTATTTGAAAAGCAATGTTTTTTCTGACATATTGCATAGGATTTTTTATTTTGTAAGTTTTATGTTGTTGTTTCAGAAGTGAAGAACAGTAGGCATTTTATGTACAAAACAGTAGCAGAATGAGAGCTTTGACCAAGTGTAGAAAATCAAGCTCTGATCTTTGAAAACAGCTTTATGATACTTAGAGCAGCTATGGAGCAAGTAGTCTTACGGCTGATCATAGAGATCTTAAAAAAAGATGAATGCGTAGTACTTTATTTGCAGATCAAAGGTATGGTAGAAATTTGTGACTCACCAAGTCAGTATATGATTGTAGAAGTTCCTGCTCCCGGGCCCCTGTCTGATGAATGCTCTTCCCTGTGTAGAAAGTTTATACATTCAGAATTTTCTTCGTATGGATATCACAATTTTTTATTTAGCAAATATGGGTGTAGAAGTCTGTTAGGGCTTATTTCCCACTATTTCTATATGTCCAAAAGGATCCAAAACCTGAATTTTCTGCTGAAGTTCAGTTTTAATTGCTGAAGGTTCAGGAAATTGCATAGTTGGCCTGAAATCTCCCCTTTCTTCCATAAACCACTTCTTTTTGGAAGAAGCTGAGTTCACAAATGTGAAAAGTTATGAGAATAGAATATCTACTACTCTGCACTGCACTGTGAGGAAAAGAAAATGTTCATTTGTTATGGAGAATGAGGTCTAATATACAGTCTGCAATAACTCTTATTTGCTAGATTTGTGGCAAGACTTTTTATGGAATGAATGCTTTGTAGACAGTGTAACCTAAGTTAATATAAATAATTTGATTTCTATTAACTAGCTCAGTTTTGGGATTGTGTCTGGATGAAAAATAATAAATGGTTTCTTTGAATATATGTTCTAAAATTAATCCTTCATGGTGCTTGTCTTTGAAGTGTTTGGCTTTAAGCATCCAGCAATGTGGCATCACAGAGCGATACTGGATTTGCCATTAGAGCAAGGCCATTTTGGCTTGGTGTAATTTTTAATGGGAATCATTGTAGTTTTCGAGCATATTTGTGAAGAGATTATTTGTAGTATTCTGAGAAGATCTCTTTCTTTCTTAACTGCATCCACCAAAGAAAAAGTGAAAGTACTCCAGAAATAGGACAATGATAATTTTATTCTTTCTCCCTGCGTTGTTTGTACTCCTGCTAATACTAAAATCAGCAGAGGAGAGCTGGCTCATGCACTGTTTTATGTGTTGGCTTCTAGCTGTGGATTTCTTCACAGAGAGTGTTTTTTAAAGTTAAGTTTTGTGGTAGTAGTTTCATGCTGTCTTTTGTAAGCTTTTGTTTTCTTGTTTGCTTCTTTAAGCATGGTGTCATTGCTACAGAAGATGAGGAGTATTTTATTGAGCCTTTAAGGAATATAACAGAAGATTCTAGTAACTATAGTTACGAGAATGGTCATCCTCATGTTATATACAAAAAATCTACCATGCACCAGCAACACCTCTATGATCACAGTCACTGTGGAGTCTCAGGTAAACGAGAATGAGTGTCATTCCTTTTAAAAAATGGTAACTTAAAATGTATGCTAAGATCTTGCTTGTTTCACATTTAAGACACAGTGGAGAATGTAGCCATGAGAATCCTCCTGGGTGATGTAATGTTTTGTTGAAAAGTAGTTTTGCTTTTTTTTTTTTTTTCAGATTCAGATTGAGAATATACTGTATTTCAAAAACTAAGACATCAGGAGTAAGTCTTGTTTTAGGGCTGTGTTGTGTACAATGGTAGAAATGAGCACAGGCTTCCTCAAAATGTGTGTAAATGTACTTCATTCCCCAACAGGAAAACATGACTGAGTGACTATGTATTACAGCTCAATGTTTAATATGTGTTCCATCTCATTTGAAAAACCTTGATTGCAGTAAATATGTCAGCATTATCATTATCAATATGTTTGGAACTGAGTCCACATCTTTCTTGTTTACGGAGATTTATGGTGTTTTGGTAGTGGTTTTTGGTCCATTTGGTTGACATTATTCCATTACAGTCAAATATGTGATTTACATGTGCCTTATAGGAAGGATTATATAGTTTTGATGGAGAGATATTTGTAAAGTAGTTTTACCTTCTACAGATACACTCGTCAAGTACCCTGACATGACCCTTGATTAAATTGAAAACTAACTTCTTGAAGACAGCATGGAGTAAATCTGACAAGTTCTTTTAGAGTACAGAAGTAATTTTTTTTAAACATACTTAGAAAAATGTTCTAACCTTGTCCATTGTTTATATTACCGTAGTAGCTTATTCTTAAAAGTTCAGTCCTAGACAGTTGTATTCCGTGAGATTCAGTGCATAGGGCAAACTGACAATAACTAATCTTAAAATATAATAATATCACTCTTTATTGATGTAATTTATTTTAGCTGCTTTTGGAGTTTATAATGTTTAGTGGCACCAGCTCTCTAAGCTTACAGTACAGAGTATGTCCAAGATCCCTGGGACTTGTCTTGGGAGACAGTTTTTTCTTGAGTGTTTCAGTTAATTGTGTTCATGGAATGTCAGACTTCATGTATGTAACTTCTGTCTTAGTTTGAGAGTATTAATCAATATACATGCTCCTTACATCACTAAACAAATTTCTTAATTGTTACTGCCCGCTAACTTAATGTAAAATAAGGGTACTAGTATATATTCATTTCGCAGGGAGAGCTGTCTCTTAATCCTCTTGAAATAAATGGAAGGTTTAGAAATGTAGGAACATGCAATTTTTACCATTATTATATCCCTACAAAAAGAAAGTATATTGGCCTCTGTTGGATTTTGTTTTCTAGAGTAATTCTTAGAAGTCATTCTCCTCCAAGCCACAAAGCAGAGGCAGCTAATTGGGTCAGGTCGTGTTCAGTTATTCTGGTGGTATCCGTCACATGGATCACAGGGTGATTAGAGCTATACATCTTGCACGCATTTTTTGTAAAATATGGTGTAATATTTAGCAATAATTGATTTGGATAATTTGTGATACCTTTGTTCTTGGAAGCCCCTGTGCACTCCCTGAGCTTTCATATCACAAAGTCCCTAAGTACTGAAGTACTAAAGCACTGCTTTTTACAAGTCTGAGCTTATTATGATGCTTGTTCATCTCAGTTTCTCCTTTTCCTGTTGTTCTGTATACTATTTCCACTCCATGAAAATGTCTAAAAAAGTTTGTTCTCTGCCAAGACTGCAAGGTCTTGCTTTTCCAGATGACATTCTGTTTTAGCCTCATGGGTACCAAAGCCTTTTAAACTCATTTTCCAAGCACTGTTGCAGCTTTATCTTAAAGGAAAATGGCATACAAAGCATCCCGAAATACCTAAAAAAAGTGTAATAGCTAAAAATTAAAGTCAAATATTAATTTTCAGTTTTGCAGCTTTCACACCCAATGATAAGCCAGGTATTCAGTGATCTTTGGGGAATATGGCTGGTTTTGGAAGTTTAAAACAGTCCAATTTTGTGTTTTAAAATGCAGTCTTAACAAAGCTGTAACTACCTTTTGGCAGTGTATGATTTATTTTGTCTGGAGGCTGATCTTAACTTGACCTTCAGAACAGTTTTCCTAGTTATTATATCCCGGGAGAAATCTGCTTGAGTGACTGTGCAAGTTATTTGTCAAGTTTCCTCTACTGTAACCTAGCTTATTCTGTACCTGTTCTCCATCAGGGAAATGGTCAGTATTTTGAAGTGTTGATAGAGACAAAGGGGGTGTAGTTTCTGATCTTTCTGAGAAAAATGACAACAATCAAATAGAAAGTGGAGTACAGAATTTGATGAAAGCATGATCAGAATTGACTGGGATGAGTAAGTGATGGACTACTTCATAATAGATGGTAGAATTATGATAGCTAATACAAGAGGAGAATTGGGGAGGCAAGGAGATTCAGACAAGAGCATAGGATAGATTTTCATAATTTAAATTCTATTTTAATCATTTAAACATAAAAATGTTCAAAAAGTAGAATGTTGAATTTGTGTTTCATGTATGTATTGTCACCAGTTAATTGTTTTACTAAATACAGCTGAAATCACTAAGGCCTTGGTAAGAAATTTTCCACTGCCAGATTCCAATTACTTCAATGGGGTTTGAGACCACTGGATTATCTTGCGAAATGCTGTATTTGGATAAGATTGAGAAACAACAAAAATTGACATATGAAAACTGCAGAGTGGCAGATTATTTCTGGATAGCTCTACTATATTTTGATATAAGTAGTGATTTCACTTGTGTCAGACTTTACAGTTGGTGTATTCTAAAATGAAATAAAAGCTGGCTAGATGCATGAAATAATGGTGCTAAAATATTTAGACAAAAGGAGCATAATGTTTAGCTTCAAAATATTGTCATAGTTGCATCTAACATAAGAGGTTTGCTATTGCATTTTGAGATGTTTTTCTATTTGTGCCTCTTTCTCTCCAGCTTGACCACCACCCAGTATCTTAGATGACTGACTTAGGAAAACTTGTATACTGTAGTTGTGAACTCCATTTCTACATGGGTTTGGATTTCTTTTCCGTTGCAGTTTAAAACCTAATTTCTTACTTTTACAATAATTATTTTGGGGTTAATTATAGTGTTTTTCTGATTTTTGGGGGTTTTTTTTTGTTTGTTTTTTTGTTTTTTTGTTTTTTTTTTTGTTTGGTTTGATTTGTTGGGTTTTTTTATTTATTTATTTTTCCTTTCTGTTTTTGCCCTTTCTTACTTCCTTGTAACTATGTTCAGTGTTGAGTTTGATTTTTTCTTTTGTAACCTATGAATATGGCGAAAGAATGTTTTAAGTTGCCACATAACTATTTTTGTTAAATAAAATTGCAGATCTTTATTTATTGATATGATTCAGCATTTAAAATAATTTAGTCAGCATTATTTAGTGCTTTTTAGAGAAAAACAGCATAAGCATTGATAGATCCTGGGGAGCAAGGACTGTTTCCAGCTTTCTCATTACTTTGAGATCAGCTGGAGCCTAGGCTTCTCATCTGATAAGAAAATGAGAAATGGTTGTTCTTGTGAAGTCTTCTGAGACCTTTGTTTGAAAGATAGTATCAAGATGATTCCAAAATAATCTTTTTTTCCTCTGAAAGTTTTATGCTTGAAGTCAGAAATTTTCACATGTTTAGAATAATTTGCATCTTTGAGTTAAAATTTTGAATTCATGTGGAAGCAGTATTGCATTTCTAAACTACTTCTAGCACTCAAAGAGCATCAGAAACATCAGCATTTGTTATTTGAAAAAGAATGAATTTTAAAAAAATTTAGTACAGTAGCTGTCAGAGAAAATTCCAGACATTCCTAAGTCACTGTTTAAGTGAGATGAAAATCTTTGAACAACTCAAGAAGCTTTGAATTTTCTGCAATAGATTTGAAAAACAGGAAAATGTTTATTAGTCATTATAGAATCCAAACCAGGCTTTAATACTTTGTACAGGCTTTTTTTTAGAATGGATTATACCCATTGCAGAATGAGGACACTTTTGCTACTGGTGTTCTTATAACTTCCAGGTTTATTTAAATTTTTTGACTTTTCTAAAATATGCGCCTTTTAAAGCCAATACCATAGCCTCAAAAATTATGAAACACTGCAGCAGTGGGAATGTTGAAGCTTTGTATTCCTGGTTTTGACCTGAACATACTTTCTTTGTGGTGAAGTTCTTCTCTTTACAATCAGTGTGCTTAGCTGACTTGCATAAAGCATTGCTTTTATATGGGAGGTAGGGTTCTGTCTCTAATCATCCTTAGCTCATGCTGTTCTAGTAGAAGTAATGATGCATCTCAGAAATTGCTCACTGGAGCAGTCCTGTTCAGACAGTTATAAATGTATCTATTAATGTTCTTGTGCTCATCTGTAAATACCAAAAATAACTTGGATATTTTGAAATCCTACTTAGATAAAACCAGGCTAACAATGTAATTTGCTAAACTTTAACTTGAGATTTGTGTTGGCTCTTGTGGAAAAGAGATACATACCAAAAAAGCCAGTTTTGCAGGGAAGGATGGATTGAATTTTGTCCTGAGGACAGGAATTAGAATTCAAAGTCAATTGGTAATGTTTGTTTTGCGATAATTACAACTCTTTGGATTTTTAATGATTTATCTCTTGCAGACAAGAAATATTTTTTCCTTTATATTTACCTGAAAGAAAAACATGAATCAACATATTTGAACTGAAATTAGTGTTAAAATAACTATAGCAATTATCTCATGTTAGACCATTTAAAACTTTTTGTTATAGTTATTTCACAAGGCAGATAAAATGTAGTCTGATAGCTTTCTGAAGAGAAAATTGATTCATTTTAGGCATGTAGCCCCCATTGCCTAAAAGTTACAGACTTTTGCAGGAGGGAAAAAGCTTTTTAGTTTTTTATGAGCATGTTTAGTTTGTTAGTAAATTCTGATAACTTTTACATTAATTTTGGATTTTTGGTTTCTAGTATTTTTTTCCCAAATGTTATAGCTGTCTTGTTCTCATTCCTAAAATTCTGACGTGTGCTTGTGGCTAATTATAACTAATCTTTAGTAGTAACATAAATGTGCAAAATCGGATTTGTTAAGAGAGGATTGTTGATTTATCATCCTAATTCAAATTTAAAGAGAGTTGAGATTATTTGAGTTCAAAGTGGGCTTTCCATGCATTATTTAAAACTATGGTAGAAATTAAATAAATTTAATTTTTCTTTGCCTCAGGAAATACTTCTTTGTTAGAACCTTGAAGATGGCAATCTCAACGTAAAACAGGTGCATTTGAATGAGTTTTACTAGTGACCCCCTCTCAAGTGTTTAATTGTTTTGGTTCCTAGAAGACCTCACAAGAAGCAGCAAACCTTGGTGGATGAATGATACGTCTGCTTTTCCAGCTTCACCTCCAGTCAATGACACACTAAGTGGTCATAGCCGGCAGAAGAGATCTGTAAGCCTTGAACGGTTTGTGGAAACGCTGGTAGTAGCAGACAAAATGATGGTGGGATACCATGGTCGCAAAGACATTGAACACTACATTTTGAGTGTAATGAATATTGTAAGTTTCATCCTTCTCTGTGTTCATATCAATACATATGTACTGAAATGATACCTGCTGAGTGTTTATTTATTGTCATGAGTAATGCCTTAATATATGTACTAGCTTGCAGGAATGAATAGTTAAAATACGAAAATCTTAGCATTTTGGGAAAAATGCAGTACTTCTTCTGTCAAGGAATATGTTGTGATCACTTTTAAATTGTCTTTAATTTTGAATTCAAATAATTACATACAGATTATACAGTTCTGTTCTGCTTACGTCGACGCTCTAAATGCTCATTGTACTGGATGATTCACGAAACGAGGTATAAACAGTTTCAGTTAAAAAGTTTGACTCAAAAGGGTTTTTTTACTGAACAGTCATTTTTTGGTCAAAAAATAACTTGTATTTAGGTGACAGTGATACCTTACATTATGGAACTACGTGAGGAAATTGGGTTAATTTTTAACCATTTAGGAAGCAAGTAGTGTTTCTTGTCTGACTTTGTGCCTTTCCTTTTTTCTGGAGGTCAGGTTGCCAAACTTTATCGTGATTCCAGTCTAGGAAACGTTGTGAATATTATAGTGACACGTTTGATTGTCCTCACTGAAGATCAGGTAAGAGCTGTTGTGCTAAGCTTTATACCTGCGAAATACAAAGTACATTATTGTATAATATAGAGTTCATTTAATTATAGCTTGAAGTGGCTGCCTCTGAGTACAAAACCTATCGTGTAATTTTTCACTACTTAAATCAAGATGAAGCAGTTCAAAGGAATATTCCTTGTGTATCATCTCAAAGATATCTATTCTTACTTCAGGTGATTATTATTACACCTTCGGGGATGTCAGTTTTATTTTTAGATCTGTATTTTGATTTTTTTTTTTCTGTATTGACATAGTTATTAAAGTTGGAGCAGAAAGAATGATGGTTCAGTAATACTCATCTGAACTTGGGGTCAGATTTTACAGAAATAAAATTTGTCAAGAAGAGTTTATTCCTAGAAACCACTGCTTCTAATTATAGTCCCATTTTAGTTTTCAGAAGGCTTAACAACTGACCTTAGTAATTTGTTTGGAACATTTCTGGTATGCATGTTGTATTGCAGCCAAACTTGGAGATAAACCACCATGCAGACAAGTCCCTCGATAGCTTCTGTAAGTGGCAGAAATCCATTCTCTCCCACCAAAGTGATGGAAACACCATTCCAGAAAATGGGATTGCCCACCATGATAATGCGGTTCTTATTACTAGGTATGGTCATTATAAGTATTGTGTTTATTTTATTTCTTGTAGCTTTCTTGTTCTTAGCATATATATGTCTAGAGGCTAGTTGCAAAGTAATATAATTGATAGGTAACCTTAAAAGAAGAAAAATTAATTGATGGCTTGTCTTAAATATATCAGGTTATTAAAGTTTAGATTAAGAATTTGGAACAGTAAGATCTGCAAATCACTTGCTTCTGCTGTCATTTTCACTTTATAATTGCGAATGCAAAGTATTACAGTAGAAAAGATTGATCCTATTAAACATTTTATACTTAGATAATTGAGAAGAATTCATAAGATTGCAGAGAACAAAACAGAATGAAAAATGTTTTGTTAACCATGTCAAGTTTTTTTTAAGAATTTCAAGCCAGAACTTCAACTAGTGTAATAGTATTTCTCTAAAAACAAGTTCTTGAGGATTCCAGCAATATGAGGCTCTGCTTTGTAGCTGGTGTGATTTATTATGCTTAATTAAGAGGAGAACTGACGATTTTAATAGGTAGTTTCAGAGGCTGCATATATGCCCATTTGTTTGCTTCTATTTCACTGTTACTGTGATGAATTCAACAAAATATTCACTGTAATCTTGTGATCCTGGTAAAGGCATCTGTGTCTGTCCCTTTGCAGTTAGGGGTAGGCAACTATACTTTAATAGGAAATAAGCCTCGCTGTTGTTTAAGGGCATTATTTATTCTATTCTGTTTTAAGTAGAAGCAGGTGCAGCAGTTCTTACTTGGATTGGGATCTTTTTATTATGATTTCTTCTTTCCAGGACAAATTCTGTACTGCTTTTTATGTAACCTGTTTTGGAATCATTGCATTCACTGCAGAAAAATTGAAATAATGATTAAAATAATGCATCTTTTGTATAATTTTGCATAAAAGTTGTTAAAGTTTCTTTTTTTTTCCTGAGGGAGGTGGTGTTTTTTGTTGGTTTTGTTTTGCATACTGAACAAATCTTTTTATTTTTGACAGGAAATAGAAGCTAGTGAATCACTTGTCTGTATTTTTGTATTCATATTTCAGATATAATTGTTATGTATGGTCTTAAATAGTAAAAATCAGTGATAAAATGCTAGAGTGATTCAGAAAGCTTCTAGATTTCAAGAAGTATATAAAAAAGATTGAAGTCTAATACAAATTAATTGAATGAAATGAAAAATAAAATGGTTGCATTCTAAGGTCTTAATTTTTCACAAAGGCTTTTGTTTATGATCAGTTTTCTGCATATAAGTAATTCCTTCACTGGGACTTGTGAAACTGAATATGTCTTTACAGCTTTGCTACACATGAACATTTTACTGGTATAATTTAGGCAAGTGAAAGTGTAATCCATGGGTCAGTTGAAGCCCCTCAGTATACATATGCGTAAGTTGTATTGGCAACTCTGTATTTTTACTGCTATGGCGACTAACCTGACACTTTGTTGGTGTTATTCTGGCACTACAAGTCACAGTTGTTTTCTGTCACACTTGCGCTTTAATATGATTTGTTACTGTATATTCTGCACTGGCTTCCCTGATGTGGTAGGATGCTCCTAGTGTAGTTACGAACAGTTCTGTGTTCCGGACAAAAGCTAAGCCAGTGTTAACTCGCAGGCCTCTAACTAAAAGGAGCAAGTTTTGAGAGGACGTGAATAACACCTATTGAAAATAACTTTTTTTCATCAAAACGCAATAAATACTGAGGACTTTTTTTTATTCTTCATTATGGGGGCTATAATTATCCAAGTATGTAGCATGTGTACGCTGTCTTTTAAAAGAGATGTAAGATTTTTATAACTTTTTAGTTTGCTTCTAAGAAGTTTACACTTCAAAGTATATACCTATATTTTAAATCAACAAAGTACCTCAGTGTTGTGTCTGCAGGCTAGTAATAACCCCCTTTATAATAAAGTTCAGTTCTATATGCTTTCAAAACAAAATGCTGCAATTCATTTATTTATGTAATAATTACAATTCCTTAAAATAATCATAAGGGCTATACTAATCAATTTGAGTGGCTAAATCAAGCTTTTACTGAAACTGCTTGCTATCCTGGCTCTTACTAATAAAATTATTCCATTTATGTGAAGAAAAGGTAGTTCTTTCTTGGGTTGGAATGAATAAAGACAAATTTATATTAATCCACTAACTTTAATAGTTCTAAAAGAATTACTGAAATGGGGATATACTTGTTTTCATTCTGTTGTCTTCCACTTGATGAATCAGATTTAAGGCATTATATGTGAAAGAGAAGGATATAGCTATGGTTCTTTCAATTCATAATGTACTGGAGAGGTCTTTAGTAACCACGTCTATCCAAAGGAATTTGGGCCTATACTACCAAACATTAGGATACTTTTTAGCCACTCCAATAGTATTTTGAAAGCAGTTTCCTGAATCTGTCCCACTGATGCTGCTCTGCTTTGTATGGAGTAATTACATTTTTATTGACTTTGACACTGGAATCAATTTTTGCTCATTGTGTGTACTTCTATTTTATGGAAAGTAGGAAAGTTTCAGTTCAACATTATGAGTAGTTTTGTGTTGATTAAAACCAGATTTTTCAGTAAGTAATTTGATGTATTTGAAAATAGTACCTAGTCCTAGCTAAGTATTTTAAGTGTGCAACTACAGCAGTCTTTATCTGAAATGTGGGGCAAAGGTTTTAAGAAAATGAGTTTTATCTTCAACCACATGAAAGAAGACAAGACATCAGCTTTTCTTTGCAATTCCTCCATGTTGCTTTCAAAGATGACATGGTCTGATCTGGGAAAACAGTATTAGGGATGTCTGCTTGACCAATGCAGACAGTTTTTATCCTAAACAAGCTCTATGCTAAAACCAGGTAGCCTCACTGGAGTGGAGGTATGCCAAACTGATCTCATAAGTCCCGTGGAGGCGTTGCCATGCCTACTAAGCCACCAGTCTTTGGACAAGAGCCTGCCTGTGTTTTGTGTGCCTGGCATATGGGCCTATGTGTTGTGGTCCAGCAGCCACCCAGTCTGCAGGGTGCATATTTTACTAAGTGCGTAGGAAATTGCAGAAAACTTACTTATTAATTAAAAATAATGCAAACTAGAGACTGGCCTAAGTAAGATGTTATACTGTGTATCACCTACATTTTCCCCGTAAAAGAATATATTTAAATCTCAGACATCAATGTTTTATCCTGAAATTGTCCACGTTTGGTTCTCGGAGGCAGGTGAAAGTGAAATACTAAGCAGACAGACTTGGAAGTATGAGGTTGATTAATGGTGTAATGCTGTTAAGACAATGTCACCTTTTTTTCATGAAGATTTTAGATAAACCTAGTGAATCCTTTAAATTATTTTGTACTACAAAATAATAAAAATAGGAGGAAAAACTTGTATGGATCTCTAATCTCAAACCCTTGGGTAAAAAGAAAAGCTCTTGCATTTGGTTCCTGAATTCCTGCACCATTATGTGATAGTCTTGCTTTTTAGCACAATGTTAGATGGTCAGATAATTAATTTTAAAAGCCAGTGTAAATTTTGAGGCTTGTGCATCCTACCCCAGTGTAGAAGTATCAATTTACCTTTTTGAAGTTAGTTCTTATTTGGTGATTTGGTTTTTTAAATCTTCCTTGGTAGGCTGCTTCCTCTTTTTGTTTCTTCAGAAACTCTTCAAGAAATAGGGTCTCCACAGATTGCAAATCCACAAAACTTAAGAGCTACAGTGCACAGCTATTATTTTGTTTTTACTTATATTTTGAACAAAGCTCCCCTTCCACTTCAATCAGTTGCTTCCTTCTCTTGATCTTAAAGATCATAAAGTAGGAATTGTGGTATTCCTTAGCATTACGTTTGTTAACTATACATTATGAACAGAACTATTCCTTTTCCTGTGTACCTGCACAGAATGGTAAGGGCCAGCGGGTTGGATTCTAGGTTACACTTTGTATCAGGAGTGAGAAGGTGAAAAATTTTTAAAAATGCCTTTAGTTTTCTTTTAGGCTGTAGGAGCTCTCTAGTGCTACCTTTCTCTATAGCTTAAGAGGGTTAGTTTGATTTGTCCAGACACTAAATAGTTGTTTATCCAAAGGATGTGTGACTGACTGTCTAAACTTTGCAGCAATGGAGTGTTTTGCTGCTGAGAGGAAGATTACTTTTCCTCCTGGTGTGTTAGTAGATCAAGTAAAAAGGTGTACCAGACAGGCCACAGGAAGGAAGGTTTCAGCGGCAAGCTGAGGTGTGTATCTTTAAAGGGGCAGAATCTGGTCTTTGAGATGCAGTTGTTTTAAACAGAGAAACATTTGAAACCTCACTCACTTAAGGAGACAGTACTTCTCCAAAAATTGTTGAATGAAATGTCATCTACTGTGGGTAGTTCACACACCGTGAGTTTGTTTTACATTTTAAGAGGAGTACAAATTCACTGTACTTGACAAAAGCATTAAGATCTCTTTTCAGCTAGGGTGCTTTTATGGGAAACATACCTTGCAAAACACTTACTAGAATTAATTTTAAGTCTGTAAACCTGCGTGGTTTTATGTAGATACACCTTCTGAAATTCTTGGCTTAAAATATCTTGAAGTACAAAAATCTTTTACTTGGATTGAAATCCACTTCAGTTCATGAATGGTTTACTGCTTTAGCAACAATTAATTCCACAGCCCCCACTGAACTTACACTGTTGGAAGAATCCTTATTTGATTGAATAAATCAAATCTATTCAATTTGTATTGAATAGAGCTGTAAGATATTTTTATTGATTAAGTCAAATATACCTGGATTTGCAGGTTGTACTGATGAGAGTAAAAATGCTCAGTACCACAGATGGTGTATTTTTTTAATTTATCTGGGTCTTAAGTGGGCTTGTATATGTTAATACTGTGAGACAGTGAATATGCTCTCTTAATAGACACTTGTATTTTTGCCAGGTACCACTGTACTTGTAACTCATTAAGTAGGTGTATTGCTAAGCAGTGTGGTATTGCTGCTGTTAGCATTAACATCAGTATTAGTATACAGCATTTTTCTAACAACACTGTTGAAGCCCATATGGGGGGCATTAGCATTGTTACACAGTTGGTGGTTTTTTCAAGTCTTTCAAGGAGAGAATTTTACGGAGCTAGTTTATGTTTATTGTATATGTATAAGATTAATTTCACAGTGCTTCGGTCAGTTGGTTCCTCGTTCATGTGCTGTTATGGGTAAAGTGCCCTTAAGGGCACTTTCACTTATCTGTGAGATGCATCCAGTGTGCAGGCCAGTGCTGCCAATTTTCTTAGGGGACAGAAAGTATATTTAAATGGCAGCAATTCTAACTCCTGTAAGTCTTGTGGTTCACAATCTAAGAACAGAAATGTTTCTGACATTGCTGTAGATACTTAAGAGGAACAAAACGTTTCTTGTTTCATTTTGCATACCTGTGTAGAGCTGACCACAATCATGCCTTTCATTTTTAAAATAATATTAGGAGTTTTTAGGCAGCTGGGGATGGTTTTGTAGTTGCATTGTCCGGATAGCAGTCCTAAAAGGAAATTTGTTTAATGGACACTGTTGCCCTTTTCCATGTCAGTTGCCTATAGGTTAGTAATGTATTTTTATTCTGTAGTAGTAAGTAACATTCCCACATCAGGTTCTGTACTAGTTAAGGCATTTTGTAGTGAGGTGAGGCCAACCAGCCAGGACTCTGCACATTCCTTTGCTCCTGCAGATCCAAGATTGTTATGCTTCTTTTCTGAGGCATTTTTCCACGTTTCTTGTGGGCTTCTTAACTTGCAAAGATTCCTCTTTTATACAAGGCACTCTTATCCTGCTCTGTGAGCACAGTTTCCTAGCTTTGTCAAATAAGTCTGTAGATCCAAAGCATTTTGGTTCTCATGAAGCCTTGTCTCTGATCCTCATCCTGTGGCTAATTCCTCTGTTACTGAGAAGAGCTCCAAGTTCAAGCAGTAATTCTGTGTCTTGTTTCTTACTTACTTCACTCTGAAGTCCATTTTACAGTTTTCACCCATGTTTATTGTGTAGCCTTTTAGCTTGTTCTCCTGGAGTTCCTTGAGATGAATTTAAGCCCCTGACAGGAGACTGTGTTTCCTTTTATGATTTTTGTGCAAGAATTGTAACAGTGTGCATCGACTTAGTTTTCTTGTGACCGCATGTGTAAGGTTAGTTCACTGAGGGACAGGTTTGAAAAGCTGAGAGGCATATATTGCCCTTAGTCACTGTCTCTGCAGATATGTAAGTTATAAAGAGCCAGCTTTCCAAATAATAGCACTAAATTCCCATTCGTCTTTGTTTTCAGGGAATTGAAGGGGTCTAAGAGGAAAAAGTGTATCTGCATATTCAAAATGATGTTTTTATATTCTTACTTATGTGTCAAAACCATGTTTGGGGTCTTTGCTATCTGCTAAGGCATACTCTTTGGGATGATGACCCTAAGACTGACAAAAGAGTTAATTGTGACTGAGACATGCAGCATAACAACTGTGAGCCATTACAGCAATACATGATCCATGTATAGATGCTTCACTTTAAACTTAGTTTTACTAAACCAAGTTTATTCACTTAGAATGAACATAAATCTGAGTCTATAGTCACATTCCAAGATTGCAAGTGCTGTGGGGGGGGAAAAACTTATTCAAAGATTTCAGTGAAGAATTCTCTATTATCTATTTTGTGTAAGTCTTTTTGTGAGGTGAGAGTCTGTAGGCTGTGACATGATAGAAATCAGTAGAGAACACAGGCAACAGAAGAAAACAGGAAGTAGTTGGGAATTAATAAAATCCCTTTGCATATTATGTAATTCCCGTTTTTGTAAGAGTTATAATCTTGTTGGGTGGGTTTTTTATTCCCCCACCTCAAGTTAGCAGAGTAAGGTTGGAAATAGTGTTCAGGTATCCACTCTTGGCTGGGAATTTTTTTTGTGAGTGCTTTTTTGTCTGGTTTTGTTTTTTTTTTTAGGGTAGGTTAAGGTAAATTTTATCTTTATTCCTTTAAACTTTATTCCGAATTTGTAGCTGAAAGGAATCCAGTAGACTGTGCGATTTGAGAGAACTCATGTGGAACAATAAAGTAGCTAGAATGTGAATCTGAAGAACTGCTTATTGCATGGCAAATGTCAGCCAGCAGGTTATTTGCAGCTAATTAACAAGCACAACGTGTGAGTGGAATGCTTTCTAATCAATAAAAAGGCTGTTGTTTTTAATTTCTGATTACATTAGTTGACTCTTAGTGTACAGTTGGTTAGTTACAAGATGTGTATTCTGATTTAATTTATCAAATTTGAGTCTGTGAGGGTGAAAGGATGGAAAAGGTATAAGGTATACCCAGAGTTTGCCTAATCCATTCCAGATGGACAAAATGTGTTCAAAATGAGCTTTATTTAATACCAAATCCAGAAGAGTGACCAATGTCATAGATTAAAGCTCAGATTTTCGTGCTCTGACTTGAAGTATGAAAGCTCTTTCCTTTTTAATATTTTTTTGTTAGATTGATTAAAATAAATGATACTGAATAAAAAGACTGAATAAAAATAATGTTCTCCTCTCTCAACTGAACACAAAAATTTTGAGTGTAATCCCACAAGGTGATCTTAAGACATGCACACTGAGGGGAGCTGGTTACACACCTGATGATTTTCTGAATTTGAAAACTTGAGAATATCTACCAGCACACAGGATGAGCAATGCAACTCATAACTGTCCCAGTTAAAGTCTTCCTCTAAATGTGGAAATGAAACTTTTGGCAATTAAAAATGCATCAGGATAAATCTATAAAATGCCAAACTACATATGCTGTTGAGAGTAATGGTATGGTAATGTCTTCTGTAGTTTACAAATAAATGTTTCCATTTGTACACTAGACTTACTAGAGAAAGAAAAAAATCCAGTGAAAAAGACTTTTTTTTCTCCAGGCATTCGCCTTCTGAATTGCACAAAGGGTCATAAAACTATTCAAATTATAGTGTTTCCAGGAAATGTTTGGTGGTAATACTTTGGGATATCTGCTAGAACACTCAGTTACTGCTTGGCCAGATATCTGACAAAGGGCTTTATAGCAGTTTGAAATGTTGTATTTTGCTTTCTTTTTAAATAAAGTACATACACTTGTTTAAAAATCTCTCATTTTTAGGTTTTCTTCATAGTCTAAGTAGAATCCTTACCTTCTACTATTTTTTCCCTTCTCTTGCTCGAGTATAATATTGGGGCTGTTACTTTTTCCATAACCTACAATGACTGTCAGAATAATACAGTTGTTAGTGAGTATTTTGTTTCTCATTCTTAGCAATCCAGAAAAACATATTAGGTCTGTTTATTTGCTGGATTTTCACCAATTTTGGATTTTTTTCTGTGATCTGTTGCATAAATTCTGTCTCTTGCCACACATGAATATATACATATACACCACATTTTCATGTTTTCTTAAACATTTTAGACATGAGTCTGGACTATTTAGCTCAGCTTTACAGCTACCTTTTATTAGATTGGTTTTGTATAAGAGTACATTAAAAATGTGGTTATAATTAGGACACTGGTTGTAAATTCATTCTTTTAGTGGCAACATCACATCTATTTAATTTTAGTATTCACTGTTCTCTAGTTTCTGATAGTTTACACCAATCTTTCCTAATGAAGGACATGATTCTTTATGCTTTGAGGCCAATTGCAGCATGCCCATTATTTTAGTAGGATCTGGGTAAGATTTCAGTTTGAGTTCATTTTAATTATGCAAATATCGAAGTAAAACCTAACCTGAGCACTGTCAGTTCCATGCTACTTAAAACTTTCTGGAAAATGTTGTAATGGAATAATGAAGTAATGTGCGTGAGTGTCTTAACCTTTTTTAAATTGGGTATGGTTTTCTCTGAAGAGTTATCCATTTCTGTATTAGGGTAATGGCTTTTATAAACTTCCTAACTAATTTTAAAGTACATTCAATGTGTTAAGTGTACTTTCCAAAGCGATTAACACTACATACAGTGGGTTTTTTGGGTGGTTTTTTTCCCCCCATGCTTGCTTGCTCTCCTTGAATTCACAGCAAAGAAGTGATGCTTGAAGGGAAGTATCTGGAAATTTTCCAGTCAAAGAGCAGGTGTGAATAGGCAGGAACAGAGGATATTACAGAATCATCTCAAGTAAAGAAATAAATTGCAGTTCATGTTTGCAGTTGTTCTGTGTCACTTTCTTAATGTATGATGAACTATAACTTTATTAGCTATTAAAATTCGGACACAACTGGATGGTGGAAGTAAAGTAAAGATCTGCAGTTAAAATTCCATGCTTGAATATTTTGTAATTGTCGTGCTGGACTAATCACATGTGCAGGGCTAATTGGTACTGAAGTGGATTTTGAAATCAGATCTGCTAAACAAGAGATAAATTTTTTAGTTAAACTCAAAATCAAACTCTTTTGCTTTCAGCTCAAATACAAGTATTTTAATGAATGAGAAATTTGATAGACAAAACAAGAAACCACATTTGTTTACATGTGGTATATTCAGAATTAAATTACTGCCTGTGTTGCATTCCCTGTTATTTCCTTAACGGACACATCTACTTTTCTAAAGATATATGTTTTACAGTCATTGCTGTATGAAGTAAGTGTAAGACATATGTTGTGCAGTCTTTGTTATATAAAGTTAACTCTGGAAAATATGGTTGCTGGAATGTAAAGACTGAGATAACACTGAGAACTAAATGAAATTCTGGTCAAACCATTTGTTTTGTCCCAGCCTGTGAAAGAACAGTGGTCGGGCAAACTGTAAAGCATTAAATGTGCAATTGTAAACACATTTAATGACTAGCAAGTCTTATGTAGATTTGCTTTTTCATACACTATATTCCACTTCCTCCCACAATTATTTTTTCTGTTCTCTTTTATTGCTACCACATTGACCTATTATCAGCAGGTGAAATTGTGACAGTGGGAGTATTCCAAATGGGAATATACTCCACAAATGCAACAATTTCTGGGTTTTTATGCTTTAATTCTTACTTATTTCTAGATTTGTAAATATTTGAACTTCTGATTTCTAGCCTTTACTAGCTGTTATGTCTTCTCACCAATCTAATACAGGCCAGCAATAACATTATCAACACTGTGAATAAAAAAATCTCATCTAATACTGTATAATCAAATGTCCTTCTTAGATCACTAGTTGTTCATTAAACATCCAAACATGCACTTAAGCAAAATTCTAGATACTCGTAATTTAAGCTATTAATATACACTATATATAGAATTTCAAATCTGTATTGAAGCAATCCATGACTCCTGCTCTACTGCGGGCTGATGGGGTCCGTCTGTCAGAGTGGAAGAGAAACATCTTCAATCATAGGCTTGCGAAGCTGGTGAAGAGGGCTTTAGACAAAAGTTGCTGGAGGAAAGAAACTTCAGTTCATTCCACTCCTACCAGTTTGATCCCAGGGCCAGCAAGAGATGCCCAGAGCTTGGAGAGAGATCACAGGTCAGCAGGAGAGCACATGAAGAGCAGCACAAAGGAATTCCATCTGATCAAGCCAGTAAGTTGGCTTCATCAAGGACCCATTTTAAGTACCTCTGTGCTAATGCATGTAGCATGGAGAATAAATAAAATGGAGTTTGAAACCTGTGCATGCTTTCAGGGCTATGGCCTTACCAGTCACAGAGGTGTTGTAGGCTGACTCCTATGACTGAGTGCTGGAATGGAATGATAGATGCCGTTCAAAAAAACAGGCAGAGGAGACAAGCAGAGGGTGTTGCCTGCTATGTCAGTGACCAATTGGAGTACATGGAGCTCTGCGTGATGATCAATGGAGAGCCAACTGCAAGCTCACAGATCAGGATTAAAAGGAGGGCAGGTGACATTGTAGAGGGGGTCTGAACAGGAAGACCAAGTGGATGAGGCCCTCCATAGACAGGAGACAGATAGGACTTCACCTTCCCAAGCGCTGGTCCTCATGGAGACTTCAGCTACTCAGCTGTTGAAGGGACAACATAGTGGTAGAGTACTGTGGCAGAAAGACTGGCACAGGGAAGAGGGGCCTGAGAAATCTGCTTGATATTCAAGGGTCATCTCCTCTAGGTCAGAAGCAATGCATCTTAACAAAGAGGAAGGCAGAAGTGCCAGGAGGCCTTCAAGGATGAACAAGGAGTTTCTGGACAAACTCAGGCACAAAACATAAGCCTGCAGAGGTCGGAAGCAGGGAAAAGTAGCCTGGGAGGAATAAAGAGAGATTGTGTGAGCAGCCAGGGATCAGATTAGGAAAGCTAAAGCTCTGATAGAATTAGACTTGCTGAGAGCTGTCAAGGGCAACAAGAGAAACTTCTGTCAGTATGTCAGTGATAAAAGGAAGACTAGGGAAAATGTGGGTCCTCTCCAGAAGGAAGCAGGACACCTGGTTACCTGGGACATAGAGAAGGCCAGAGTACTTAAATTCCTTTTTTCCCTCAGTCTTCACCAGCAAGTCCTCCAGCCACACTGCCTGAACTGTAGAAGGCAAAGGCAAGAACTGGGAGAATGTAGAACCATTGGCTGTAGGAGAAGACCAGGTTTGAGACCATCTAAGGAACCTGAAGGTGCATGCGTCCTTGGACCTGCTGGGATGTATCCAACGGTCCTGAGGGAACTGGTGGAGAAAGTGGCTAAGCCACTATTCATCGTATTTTTGAAGTCATGGCAGTCCAGTGAAGTTCCAGTGACTGAAAACGGGAAACATAACCCCCATTTTTAAAAAAAAGGAAAAAGAAAAGATCTGGAGAACGACAGGGTAATCGGTCTCACCTCTGTGCTCAGTAAGGTCATTGATCAAATGCTCCTGGAAACTGCTGGGGCACATGGAAAATAAGGAAGTCATTGGTGACAGTCAACATGACTTCACCAAGGACAAATTGTGCCGGACCAATTTGGTGGCCTTCTATGACTGAGTTACAGTTTTGATGGATAAGGGAAGAGTGACTGGTGTTATCTACCTGGACTTCTGTAAAGTGTTTGATCCTGTCCCACATGACCTCTTCGTCTCTAAGACTGGGAAGACTTGGATTTGATGGATGGACTACCCAGTGGATAAGGAATTGTCTGGGTGGTTGCACTCAAAGAGATGCAGTCAACAGCTCAATGTCCATGTGAAGATCAGTGATGAGTGGCATTCCTCAGGGGTAAATACTGGGACCAGCACATTTTAACTTCTCTGTTGGTGACATGGACAGTGGGATCAAGCACACCTCATCAAGTTCACTGACAGCACCAGACTGTGTGGGGCAGTGACAAGCTGCAGGGAAGGGGTGGCACACAAAGGGACCTGGACAGGCTTGAGAGATGGGCCAGTGCCAACCTCATGGAGGTCAACAAAGGCAAGTACAAGATCCTACACCTGGGTCGGGGCCGTCCCAAACATGGATACAGGCTGAATGGAGAATGGATTGAGAGCAGCCCTGCAGAAGGGGTCTTGGGGGATCAGCAGATGAGAAACTGAACATGACCTATCAAAGTGCATTTGCAGCCCAGAAAGCCAATTTTATCCTGGGCTGCATCCAAAGGAGTGTGGCCAGTAGGGCAAGGAGATGATTCTCCCCCTCTACTCTTATGAGACCCCACCTGTAGTTCTGCATCCAGCTCTGGGGCCCCCAGCATAAGGTTGATGTGGACCACTTGAATTAGGTCCAGAGGAGGGCCACAAAGGAAATCAGAGGGCTGGATCACCATTAGGCTGAGGGAGCTGGAGCTGTTTAGTTTGAAGAGGAGACTCAGGGAGACCGCATGGCTGTCTACAACTACATGAAAGGAGGTTGTAGTGGAGTGAGGGCCAATCTCTTCTGACAAGTCTCAAGTAAAAGGACAGGAGGAAATGGTCTCAAGTTGTGCTGGAGGAGGTTCAGAATAGATATCAGACAATATTTTTTCACTGCAAGTGGGGAATAAGCATTACAATAAGTTGCCCAGGGAGGTAGTAGAGTCATCATTTCTGGAAGTGGTCTGGGTGTGACACTAAGGGATATGATTTAGAGGTGATAATGGTTGTGCTGGGTTGGTGGTTGGACAGATGATCTTGAAGGTCTCTTTCAGCCTTGATTATTCTGTGATTCTCTAAATTGAAAGAGGGTAGGTACAGGAACCAGCAGTGTGACCTGGCAGGCAGGAGGGCCACCCATGTCCTGGGGGTCATCAGGCACAGCATTGCCAGCCGGGTAAGGGAGGGGATTGTCCCCTCTGCTCTGCACTGGAGCGGCCTCACCTTGAGTTGATGGGGTGGGTTTTAAGCAACACAATGTAAGAAAGAGATTAAACTATTACAGAGAGTCTAAAGGGTACCATAAATATGGCGAAGGATATGGAGGAAAAGCCATATGAAGAGCAGCTGAGGTCACTTGGTCTGGAGAAGGGGAGACTGAGGCGATACCTCATCATGGTCTACAGCTTCCTCACAGGGGGAAACAGAGGGGCTGGCACTGATCTGTTCTCTCTAATGACCAGTGACAGGAGCTGAAAAATGGCATTATAGAGGAGGATTAGATTGGATATTAGAAAAAGTTTCTTCACCCAGAGTGTGGTTGGGCACTGGAACAGGTTCCCCAGGGAACCAGTGCTATGATCACCCCACGAAGCCTGACAGAGTTCAGGAAGTGTTTGGACAATGCTCTCAGGCACATGGTGTGTTTATTGGGGTGTCCTGTGCAGAGCCTGGAGTTGGCCTCGATGATCCTTATAGGTCCCATCCAACTCATGGTATTCTATGATTAGTTATTAGAAAGAAATTCTTCACTATATGGGTGGTGAGGCACTGGAACAGGTTCCTCAGAAAAGCTGTGAATGCCTCTTACCTGAAAGTGTTCAACGCTAGGCTGGATGGAGCTTTGAGCATTTGGTCCAGTGGAAGGTGTCCCTGGTGATGCGGTGGGTATTGGAAGTAGGTACTCTATAAGGTCTGTGATTCTGTGAACACTATGGAGACAGCCCAAAGTTGTTCTGTGTGCATTGCAAAGGCTTACCACTATTGATATATNCCTCGATGATCCTTATAGGTCCCATCCAACTCATGGTATTCTATGATTAGTTATTAGAAAGAAATTCTTCACTATATGGGTGGTGAGGCACTGGAACAGGTTCCTCAGAAAAGCTGTGAATGCCTCTTACCTGAAAGTGTTCAACGCTAGGCTGGATGGAGCTTTGAGCATTTGGTCCAGTGGAAGGTGTCCCTGGTGATGCGGTGGGTATTGGAAGTAGGTACTCTATAAGGTCTGTGATTCTGTGAACACTATGGAGACAGCCCAAAGTTGTTCTGTGTGCATTGCAAAGGCTTACCACTATTGATATATATGGTAGTGGTACCTCAAGCTAATACATTTAATCAACAATTTGAATTTATTTTTTTAAATTTATGTACAGTTATCTTCGTTTGAGTAATGACTGATCACTTCCTTAATAGGCAACAGTTATACTCAAGCAATTTAGAATGGTTTCTCAAGTCAAAATGTTAGTTTCTCAATAGTGATGGGTAGTCTAGTGTTTGATGCTTTGGCACTGAATTATGTGTAGATCCTTTGTACTGAATGTTTCATGTACTTTTGCTCTGTTGCATTTTATAATTATTTTATATCAATAGAGAAGTGGATTTCAGTTATAGACGCTGTTGAAGTAGACTTGGAACAGTGGTCAAGATCAGTTTCAACTATCACAAATAGGAAAATACTGCTTGATATGAAAAATGCGTTTATATCAAGAAGCTTTTTATATTTAGGTTTTGCATATTAAGTATAAACTTGAGGTCTTATATAAGTGGAACAAATACTAAAATGAGTAGGGTTGTGCATGTTTTATTTTAGCACTTATTTTCATACATAGTTAGGATGGTAAATTCCAGCAATGTGGTAACTAACAATAGAAAATATTAGACCTAGTGCAGGGAACCCTTGAGTGATGTAGCCTCAAATTGCCATGAAGGTGTTGCTGATTACTTGACTTGCGAAATTGACCCAACAGTCACTAATTTTTCAGCATATATTGCAACGGTAATTTTCTCATTCTAGTTTTATGTGAGAATTGTTTATCTTCCTTTATGATTTGTGGACCCAAGCTTAAAACCAAGATTTAAAATTATCTTGGATGGTTTTTAAGTACCTGATTTGTATCTTCAGAGTAATTCCTCAAGAGTGCTGTACTTACTTTTGTATACAAAGTAAGTAATCTGCAAAGACCAGTCTTAACCAGCTAAAAACCAAATAACTTTTTTGTCACCTTTGTGTCTCTCTCTTCTCATCTACTTTCATTATGCATGGTTAAAGTATTCTTTATGTTTGACTCGAAGTCTTTCTGTACCTTCTCTATTTATTCTCTACTATTCTCTATTTTGGACTAGATTATCACTGTCAGTCCCTTCAAACTGAAATACACCTTTCTTAATGGTTTCTGGAAGCTTT
This sequence comes from Machaerirhynchus nigripectus, assembly GCA_013397975.1. Taxonomy (NCBI): domain Eukaryota; kingdom Metazoa; phylum Chordata; class Aves; order Passeriformes; family Dicruridae; genus Machaerirhynchus; species Machaerirhynchus nigripectus. Next base: position 463,170 of record VZRQ01000602.1, read on the forward strand.
TACTTGAAACTTATTCAGGCAAGCACTGATTATATAAAGTGTTTTAGTGTGGAAGGGTGTAGTGGTGAACTTGCATTCTTTCAGAGAGAGGAGAGGTATTTATTTTTAGTATGTATTTTGCTGCCTGAAGATTAAAATTTCCTTTAATAATCTTTATGCCACAGTATGATTTTTTTTTGTGGTAGCACAGTGCAATGAAATATACTGCATTCTAGTTGCAGCAAAATCATTATTTGTTACATGCAGCAGTTTTATTTCAATAAATTAGATACTTCTCTTCATGTGTAATGGATAAATTACAATTGTTCTGACCATTAGAAGAACCAAAAATATATTAAAACATTTAGCTGTTAGATATCAGACGCACAGATGGAGTGTGGCTGCTTTGGCTGTAAAAGAAGATTTAAATCTTCCTCAGCCTCATCCAAAAGGCCTTTCTGCCATCAGAATAATACATAATTGTGTAATTATAATACATAATTTTATCATCCTTTGTGACCTCTATACATTTAACTTCTCTTTAAGTGTTTCTGTTTAGTGAGTTATCAGGAAGAGTATTTACTATGGCTGCAGTCCTGTATTTTGATCTGTAAGTCAAACTCTAATACTAATGCCAAGTGCCTTAAATATTAACTTGGCTCTGCACAGTTATATATATCTAAAACCTAACTCTGCAGGAGTATATCATTTTGAAGGATTTAGGCCATTTAGAGGGCAGAGTACTTTCTTCTGGCTTACAGGTGATAACAACTAGATTTAGTGTATGGAAGGGAGGGGGAAGAACACAAGAATATTTTGTGAGTGTGCATGTGTGGAGAATGACACCAAAACCACTTTTTCCGTCCACACTTCAAAGCCAACACAAACATGCAGATTCCTCAGCCTGAGTCACCCAAGTGTCACTCTTTAAACAACATATAGTACTTGGGACTTTTTTTACAATGTCATGGTGTTATTTTTAAAAAGCATTTTTCCCAACTAGGAAAGAAATTAAAATGTTAACTGTATTTTCTTTAAGTCTGAAAAATTATTTCTGCTCTTTCAGTGATGGTATTTCACTGTGCCTTCTTTTGTTAGAGGTCACTGTTAGTGACCTACTTGGATCTTGCAAATAGTGTATGCCATAAGCTGTTCCGCCATCCTTGAGATTCAGATGCATCCTTTGCTCCCTCGTTGTGTGTTAGAGAGCCTTCTCCCATACAAATCTTAAATCACTTGTTCCCCAAGTGTCTGGTGCAGCTGTATGGAATTATTTTCTGTGAGGTAGTCTGGAGCAATGTTTTGTGGGACTGGTGACACAGATGTGTTTTAGTGTCCTGTTTCTATAATCACCTCATCTGTAGAAATATAATTGCTCTATTGTTAAACAGTTATTTGGAATCATGCACCCACAGCAATGTAAAATAAATGTGTATTTTGGAAATTTTTTTTAAGGTCCAGAGACAATAGATACATAATAAAAACTCACAAAACTGAAGGGTTCATTAAGGTCCTTTGGCTACGAGTTTAGTTCCTGTGCTACTCTGTAGTCTTGTAGAAGATTTGGCAGTGAGAAGCCATGCTCAACTGTGAAGGACTTTCCTCATTTGAAATTCTTTTCATTCCCATAGGGTATTTCATTAAGGAATTTCAACCTTTCTGTTGCTAGATCATTGTCTTCAGCTTTGGAAATACTGGTGTCCTGTGATTCCACATAGTTAGAAATACGCAGTCTGTAAAGTCTGTTCAGAGGCTCAGAGGAAAAAAATTTTATACTTGGTAAGACAATGTACAGTTGTCAGTGTGTAGACCTCCGTCCTATGAGTGCATGAGTTTGGGATTTTGGACACACTGGTAAATGTATTTGATATTTGTAAATGACAAGCATATGATGGAATTTATCTGTGTGTGTCTTCAGAGACAAGACACTTGGATAATCAGTTTGAGTGGAGCTATTTCCCTAAGTTATCTTTCAGCTTTACTGTTTCAGTATGTGTAGTTTCTTCTAGCTCATAATAAAATACTTTGTTTCTGGAATTGCTGTTTCCATTGTGTCAAATACTGTGAGTTTTGTCAGCAAACTACTGTGTAAGATGCTAGATTAAAAACTGGATAAAAATTAAAGAAAAGAGTATAATAAAAAAGAAAGATTTTGTGTCTGGTAACACAATATCAAAGATACATATATATGTAAGTGGCAGTTCAGTGTAGTATTTTGAATAAAGGGGATTATAAAGACAACAGAGAAAATTACTATCTCATACATTTGAGGAAATTTCAAACATGACCCCTTCTCCTTTCACAGCAAGCTCTTGTAAAAATTCTCTTTCCACCTTTCTTGTAAGCTCCCTTTAGGATTGGAGGGCTGCCATAAAGTGTTCCCAAAGCCTTTTCTTCTCCAGGCTGAA
>VZRQ01000602.1:465618-517646 GCA_013397975.1 Machaerirhynchus nigripectus
TTTCCACCTTTCTTGTAAGCTCCCTTTAGGTATTGGAGGGCTGCCATAAAGTGTTCCCAAAGCCTTTTCTTCTCCAGGCTGAACAATCCCACTCTCTGTCTGTCCTCCCAGGAGAGGTGCTTCAGCCCTCTGATCATTTCTGTGGCCTCCTCTGGACTTGCTCCAACAGGTCCATGTCCTTCCTGTGCTGGGACCCCAGAGCTGGATGCAGCACTGCAGGTGGGGTCTCAGCAGAGCAGAGCAGAGGGGCAGAATCCCCTCCCTCCCCTGCTGGCCACGCTGCTTTGGATGCAGCCCAGGATGTGGTTGATCTTCTGGGCTGTGAGTGTACATTGCTGTCTCATGTTCAGCTTTTCATTCAGCAGCATCCCCAAGTGCTTCTCAGGGTTACTCAATTCATTCTTTACTCAGCCTGTCTTTGTGCTTGGCTTTGCCCTAACCCACATGTCTAAGACCTCCCCACTCATTAACAGCAGTCTGTCTCCTCTCCTTTTAATTGCCCTCAGTTGAGACTTCCAAAAGGCCAAACCTCCCTTCTCTTAGCCTGCTATGTATTTGTTGTAATGTCTTTTGCGTAATTGGTGTGAAGTTTGACTTCTATATGACTAAACTTACTAAAACCAACCAAACGTATTCACTGCTATGTGCCTTTAGGGCTGAAAGATCTGGAATAACAGTAATTTAGTTAAAATTACCAAATGGGTAATGGTCTGCTAAGGAAGACCTTGCCTTACATTTCAGAACTCATTCTACCATGCATGCTGTGGTAGCTCTGTTGAAAAATATTTCCATGCCTGGCAAGGACCACAAGACAAGGATTGGAGTAGCAAAGTGCTTCCCACTGTAAGTGAAATGCAAGTTTGTGATCAGCTGAAGAACCTGAACATACATAAATCTATGGGACTTGATGAGGTGCACCTCAGAGTCCTGAGAGTGTTGGCCAGTCATGCCAGTCAGGTGAAGTACCTGGTGAGTGGAAAAAGGTCCCCCTTGACCAATGTCCTTTTAGAACGGAGTGCCTACACGAGTGGATAAGGGAAGAGCTACAGATGTCATTTATCTGGACTGTGTAAAGCCTTTGACATTACAGCCTCCTTAGAACCTCCTTCTCTCTAAACTGGAGAGAGATGGGTTTGGTGGGTGTACTGTTCAGTGGATAAGGAATTGGTTGGATGGTTACATCCAGAGGAGAGTGGTCAACGGCTCAGTGTTCAAATCGACATCAGTGACAAGTGATGCCCCTCAAGGGTCCATATTTGTACCACTGTTATTTAATGTCTTCAACCATGACACAGACAAAGAGATCAAATGCACGCTCAGCAAATTTGCAGATGACCCCAAGCTGAGTGGTGTGGTTGACACACCTGAAGGATGAAATGCCATCTAGAGGGACCCGGACAAGCTTTAAAACTGGACCCATGTGAACATCAGAAGATCCAACAAGGCCAATCGTAAGGTGCTGCACCTGGGTCACAGCAACCCCTGGTATGAACACATGCTGGGGAATGAAGGGATTGAGAGCAGCCCTGCCAAGATTGACTTGGGGCTGGATGAAAAGCTTGACGTGACCCACCAATGTGCACTTGGATTCCAGAAATGTGGCCTGGGTTTCATCAAAAAGTTGTGGGCAGCAGGTTGACAGAAGTGATTCTGCTGCTCTGCTCTGCTCTTTGAGATCCCATAGGGAGTATTGCATTCAGCTCTGAAGTCCTCAGCACAGGAAGGACAGGAATGAGTCCAGAGACAGACCATGAAGATGACAGAAGAGGAATGTAAAATCTCTCCTATGAGAAAAGGCTGAGAGGTTGTGTATTCTGTATAGACAATGCCTCAGTCAGACTTTATTGCATCCTTCCAGTACCTAAAAGGAGCCTACACGAGAGCTGGAGAGGGACTTTTTACAAGAGCATGTAGTGATAGGGAAAGAGGGAATAGTTTTAAAATGAAAGAGAGTAGATTTAGGTTAGACACATGGGAGAAAGTCTTTACTCACTGTAGTGAGGCACTGGGAACAGGTTGCACAGAGATGTATCCGATGCCCCATCCCTGGAGATGTTCAAGGCCAGCTTGGACCCTGAGCAACCTGGTCTAGTGGAAGGGGTCCCTGCTGAGGGTGGTGGGGTTGGAACTAGATGATCTTTAAGATGCCCTCCAATCCAAATCATTCTGTGGTCTCTAGCACACGGATAAGTGTTCACTGTGAACACCAGGTGATTGCTTGGGATGGATGTGGCTCTGAATAGAGACACACAGTTGCTATTGCCCTGGATCCCAGGAACAGTCTCCAGAAACTCAGTGCTACATTGCAGTCCTCTAAAGCAAAGATGATGTGTATTGACAACACTACGAGAAGGAAGCAAAATAACTACTGGTATCTACTGTGCATCAGAATTTACATTGATGCACCATGTTTTCCCATCCTGTTTTCTCCTTCCTAAGTCTTCACAACCTCGATTTTGAAAATTAGGGAAAATTGTCTGAGTGTGTGGAGCAGGGGAAATCATACCAAGTCAGTACAAACCAGAAAGAGAATGGCTTCCTGTTAATACTAGGGAAAAAAAAGAAGTCTGTAATCATATTGGCAGTAGTATTTTTATGAGAATGTACATTTGGATAAAGTATCTTGAAGAACCCAATTTGTTGGTAAGTAACAATTTATGTAATCCACCAAAATACCTTAGTCTTCGTCAACTGTCATTCTGCCCTTAGTATGTCACAGCAGAGGTTGTTGTTAGGAATTACATCAGTTTTATATGCTGAAATCAAGCTGAGAAGTTCCTGTTTTTCAGTACTATACACTCCCTGAATACTATATGAGAAATAATTTTATAGTTGCTCTCAACCCAAAATCTTGATGATCTCTTACTACATGCATCTATTTTTTTCCAGATAGTTACCAAGTAATTTCCTGTTACATTTGGTAAGGTTAAATTGAAGACTGCCAGCTCATGATTGCTTCATATTTCCAAATACAGCTTTTAAAAGGAAACTTAACAAACATAGTCAGATTTCTGAAGTTTTGCTTTCCACAGATGAATTTTAAATTTTTTTTTAAATAGCCATAATAAAGCTGTGGTTGATCATACTTGAGTAAACTATCATCTGTATGTATTTAACTGTGTTTTCCCACTAAGATAGCAAAACACAAGTGAGGCAAGCTATTTGAAAAATGTAATGAAAGAGGTGAAAGAGTTGAAATCGAACACTATGAAGCTATTGTAATAGTCTTCATGCAGCTTTTAAGCTTGGCAGGGGTTCCAGTAAGGCAGTTTGCTATTGTTTTACTATGCTTTATTGAAAAACAAAATTTAAGATATACCTATGACCTTTAAAGAGACATGGGCAATGCAGTTTGTGCTCCATTTCTAGCGCTTTTCACTGACCAGATTTCAGGTGTATATTGTATGCTTAGCAAATATATAAAGCACAGGAGGAATTGGTTCACAAACATCCAGAATCAATCACTTGCATTGTACAATTTAGGTTAAAGAATTTGAAATCTGTACAAAAATAATATTCTGTTGTATTTGGCAAAGAGTGAGAAACAGAACACATTAAGGGTGTACTCTTAACACTGCTTTCCTTTGACTATTTCACATGCTTCTAGAAGTAGTTAATTTTGCTGCAAAAGTATGCTTCAGGTTGATTATCAACAATTTTATTAACACAAAGGTCAAATAAATTCAGAATATCTTCTGTAGCTGCTTCTTTATGTTTTTATTTTTTAATATTTTCTCCTCCAACGTAGTTATACTCAACAGCAGAATCTTACATGAAGGAAAAAAAAGGCATAAAGGCCTTTTTCAGGTGTCACTTCGAGTATCTTCATGTTTCTGTGTCCAAATATGAAGTTTTTTAAAGAGAGAGAATATTCAGAAAATGACGTCTTTTACTTGGAAACCACAGCTCCTAGGTTATTTAGAAATAGAGGCATTAGAAGCTATTCATAAATATTTAAAGTGTAAGTATTAATTCAGCTGAAACACTAGCCCACTAAGAACACAGTACCACCATAATATAAATTGTGGTAATAGTTCAAACTAAAAAGTTTAGATTTTCAACAGGAGACAGAAAGCACTTAAATATTGCTTTAGAAACTCCCTTTTTTAGGACAAAAATATGATCTGCTGGTTATATTATAATTAAGTTACTACTCAGTAGATGACACTCTTCCCTCTGAGTCACCAAGGTGCCTAGGTCATCTGTATTTAAGGTTCCCTTTTTTTAGATACAGTATCGAGTTGATCCTGACTCCCACTGCTCATTAGAACATGAGTATCAATTGTCATATTCTGACAAAATTTCTGTTTAACGATGACATTCTTGCTGGTCTCAGTCTTTGCTATTGCTGCTTGATAAAATTTTTTTCTGTGAACTGCTGCTGTGTGTGTTAGTATTAAAATACTTGTTATGCCCCCCCCATACATACACTCCTCCCCCCCTTAACTCCTCAGCTTGCACCTATCAGGGTCTGATTGTCAAATCTTTAGTCACCTAATTAAGTCTTAGGACTTCGATAGAGTTGTTTTCTTGCCAGGGTGAAAATTCTTTGTGTAAAACTTATTTATCTTTTTAACTTAGTAATCTTTCAATAAATTTTTTGTGAAACTTCAAGACATTCAGTTCTGTTGATAATACAGTGATACTCATTGTATCCAAACAGATCTCTTACCATGGGTTCTTACCTGCTAAAAGGTCTGATTGTGCCACTACAGGCATAAATAACAAATAACCAAGAAACCATTTTAATATAAAGTACAGCATTTAAATACATGCTTTTCATATGCATGTTACTGAAATTACCTTGAAAGTTAATTTTACTGCCAGTGCGCTTGGGTCATATAAAGTTACAGTCTTACAATTTTGACTGTTAGTACCTTTGTCCATGCCATGCCACAGATGTCTGCGTCTCCTGAAACCACAGCAACAAGAAAAATGGGCTTCACTATCGCTTCATTATTCTTAGTACTTATGCCAAAGACACTGTACTTTTATCCACACAGACTTGTACACTGTGTGCTTTTTGTTTTAGCCCTTTATATAACAGATTAGAGTAGTCTGGATTGTTCTGGTTTTGTGCAGCTTGATCATTGAAAAACAACATCCACACCTTCTTCATACCTTTTCTCTGGTTTCCACAGTAAGAGAATTTAGCAAGTTACAGATGGAAATAAGAACAGGTTTAGAAATATGCCCATGTTGTAATGCTGCTCATTCTGTTTCATGATACAGATTTGAAGAAACGTTACTGGACCTATCTGAAGTTTTTTGGTTTGGGGGGGTTTCATGTTTGCTTGTTTGTGTTTTTGTTTGTTTGTTTAGTTTGGTTTATTGGGGTTTTTTTTTGGTTTTGGTTTTTTTGAGAGGGTAGTTAAATCAGGAAAGACAAGCTTTTTATAGTATTCAGTGAGAGCTTCCACAAAGCAGAAAAGAATACTATATGCTTATTTTTTATAATTATGCTAAAGACACATCTTCTGCTATTCTCATGGGTTTAGTTTTACTCTTTAATTGGAGTCTTTCTTTTTCTTTGGAATCTGGTAAAATGAAAAGATAAATTGTCTTCATCCTCCCAAACAGGAATTACAACTGAGGTGTGCTCTGATGGTTTTGTGATGTTTGGTTCCTGATACCTGTGATATATTTTCAACCAGCAATCTATAGCTGGTTTAGTAAAAGCCATCAGTTATCTGCTGCTGGAGTTGGTGATCTGTTGTACGGTGATGAGCACTGAGGAGTAGATTCTCCCAATATCACATTTCTTTCTGTGGTGACTTTAAAAGCAGAATCATTTGTGCCCTTTCCTGCTTTAATGCTCTTTTAATGCACTACCAGTCACAACTTCAATTTTTTTCTCCAGACTGGATCATCTTCCATTCTCCAGAATTTTAGATTAGATTTAGACTTTTAGACACTATTAGATTTCTAGATGCTAGGTTTCTAGATTCCCACCTGCCTACCTCCTGCCAAAGAAATCTTCACATGACTTGAAATAGTTAATTACCTTGTTTTTTTGCCCAAGCCCTACTTGGGCAAGCAGATTATCCATGAATATGTCCCCACAGCTTAAGTCCACAATAATTTTGAATCAGTACCTTCATGAGTTTTCAGAGTTTGACAGTTTACTGTTAGACTGCAGTCTGAGTCTTTGTGCATGTGGTTGCTGGAAAGATACACTTGTGTCCTGGGTACTGCAGAAAAAAGATGTTTCTACACATGTGCACTTCATTTTTTTTTTTTTAATGAGCAATCATTTTGACTTTCATAATTTGAAATTGAATTTTTTTTTATTATCTCTCAGAACATAGTTGTCATTCGGGACAATTCTCTGTTTAGGTAATTATTATAACTAGTATTCCTCCAAGAAGAAGAAGACGATATACGTCCATATTACAAAAGTTGCTAGAGTGACTGACATTGTTTTTAGCAATCAAACTGTATGAATCTCTTAATGATCTTTGAGTCTTATATCAGTTTTGGAGGGATGCTGTGAAAACACTTGCTCTGGCATTACAGGTACTAAGACAGGTCTGTGGATAAATTGAGAGATGTTTTTCCCTTGTAAAAGCAAGTTATTATTAGTTCTTAAGAATAAGAGATTTAATTAAAAATACTTAAATATCTAGAAACAAAAAACCTGAAATACCACATTGTTTCAAGTCAAATACTTACCTAATTTTTCCCTGTTTCTAATTCTGACACACCCCAACTCCCCCAAAAAAGTGATTTTCAAAAGAATTATATCATTTCTGATCTGTTGTTGTTTAAAAAAATTGAAAATGTTGTCAGTAAGATTTTTCTTCTTAGTAGTGAGATGTAGTTTTGGTAGTCTGGAATGTTTGTAACCTTACTAGTTACTCACTCAGGAATGATGAAATCTTGGAGCTCTTAGTAATAGCTTTAGATTTGGTATAAGACTAACTGGACTGTCAAATCCTGGTCAGTCTAATGGAAAAGGAAGAATATTCAGATCATTTAACTAAAATATTTTTTCATGTGTTTGTTTGGATTCTTTCTGAAGTTGAGACATGGTTCCTCAATGACTTACAGTTTTACATGTTTTGGTTCAAGCACATGTTGACCAATATGACTTTTTTTTGAAGACTCCTAGATCTACATGGAGTAGATACTAGGAAGTACCAGCTAGATAATAGAAGTTGGCTTAGTCCACAAAGCTGACTGTTTCATTGTCAATAAGCTAAGAGTTAATGCAGTTATGATCTTGAAGGACAAGATGCCTTAGTGTCAGAGCAGGAAGGATAGAAACTGCCAAAATTCATTATTTCTTTTCCATATGGCCAGTTACAAAACCTTGGTTTAAAATTAGCTTTTTACTGAGTTGCTGAAGGAATGACTATCCAATACTGCTGTTTGAATCAAATCACTGCTGTAGGTATTTGTAATACTATGTTAGGACATCAGGTGTAAATTATTAAAGTTAATATTTTTGTTATTTCTGAACATTTTGTTCAGGTTTTGTTCTGAAAACTGTTGAACTTGTATTTTTGGGAGCTGATAGCATTCAGCTTCCAAATGTATGGTATTTTTTTTCAGACCTTTTAAGATGGCTCTTTGGATAGCACTGAGGTTGCATTTGGATTGCCTTCACACTACTTCAGCCAGACCCATGTAAATCTCCCATTTATTACTCTCAGCAGCTTGAAAAAGGGAGTGCAAAGTGATTGGATAAATAGGCAGGAAGAGGTACAGGCAGTTCCTCAGCTTGCACATTAATTTAGCTGTAATGAAAAGTATTTGCTTATATTGTTATTTTAAGACAGTTAGTCCTGCTTAGAAATTGCAAGGTCATAAGTAATGCTGACAAATGTTCATTGTCCAGATTCTTTCACAAGAAATTTCTGCCCTATGAGCTCTTTCAACCACCTGCCAAAGCAGAGTGAAATACTTTATGCAATTCTGAGCAGTGTGTTTGGAATCACTAAAGAACAAGAAATTGTACTTCAAATATTAGCAAAACCAAGGAATTTTTCAGATGTGTGAAATGCAATCTGTTAGGCCATGGAAGTGTTTATGGGTATTTGACCAAGACTGGTTTTGAAGCTATTCCGTTTTAGTCACATTTTGGCTATGATTGTTAGTTACTTAGTGGTTGAAAAAAACAAGCATAAAACAATATCAATAGTATGAGATGCAGTTGGTCAGGAGAATTGTGATGTTTTGCAGTTCTATTTTTGGTTATGTCTTGAGTCAATTAAACATTGTTTGGCAGTCCAAAAATCTGTTCCTGTATGTTCCTTCCTAAAAATGGCGTTCTAAATAGCATGGTGCTATGATAGAGGTAGTAACTTCACTGAAACATGTGGCTCTTCTTTACAGTCTGTTCACTGTTGAATTTGCCATCTCTCCCTGCATTACTGGAAGGAAACTCTTCTTCTGCACATTCTCTTAAGTAGCTCAAGAACTTAAACAGATTCATGCGTCTTGATTTTGTAAAAATTTTTAACTAATAAAAATAACATTTTAATTCAGATTTTTTGCTTTAGGCTTTTACAAGTTAGAGTCATAGAATAATAGAATCATTAAGGTTGGAAAAGACATTTAAGATTATCAAGTCCAACTGTCAATCCAACATCACCACCATTAAACCATATTCTCAAGTGTCATATTCACATGTTTTTTGAATGCTTCCAGGGATGGTGATTCCACCACTTCCCTGAGCAGCCTGTTCCAATACTTTACAACCTTCTCTGTGAAAAAATATTTCCTAATATCTAATCCAAACCTCCCCTGGCACAACTTAAGGCCATTTCCCCTCACCATGTCCCAGGTTGCCTGGAAGAAGAGGCCAACCCTCACTTTTCTACATCCTCCTTTCAGGCAGGTGTAGAGAGTAATAAGGTCCCCCCTTGAGCCTCCTTTTCCCCAGGCTAAACACCCCCAGCTCCTCAGCCGCTCCTCTCAGGACTTGTGCTCCAGACCCTTCCCCAGCTCCGTTGCCCTTCTCTGAACTTGCTCCAGCACCTCAATGTCTTTCTTGTAGGGAGTGGCCAAAAACTGAGCACAGCACACAAGGTGTGGCCTCACCAGTGCCAGTTCAAGGGGACAATCCCTGTCCTGGTCCTGCTGGCCACACTGTTGCTGATATAGGCCAGGATGCCATTGGCCTTCTTGGCCACCTGGGCACACACTGGCTCATGTCCAGTTGCTGTCACCAGCACCCCCAGGTCCTTTTCCACTGGGCAGCTTTCCAGCCACTCTGCCCCAGCCTGTGGAGCTGCCTGGGGTTGTTGTGACCCAAGAGTAGGACTTGGCATTTTGCCTTACTTGACCTCATACCGTTGGCCTCAGCCCATGATCCAGGCTGTCCAGATCCCTCTGCAGAGCCTTCCTGCCCTCCAGCAGATCAGCACTCCCACCCAACTTGGTGTCGTCTGCAAACCTGCAGAGGTTTATCCACATAATTGATAAAGATGTTAAACAGGACTGGCCCCAGCACAGTCCTGAGGAACACCACATGTTTTTTTCCAGGTTCTTCCAAACAAAAGTGGGAATTTGATTAAAGTGTTTACATTTGTAAATGACTTGTATTTATTGAATAAAGCCATGCTTAACAATAATAGAAATACTAAAATAAGTTAAACTGAACAAATGAGAACCAGACTACTTTGTATAACAGAAATTATAGTTAATAAATTAAAAAAAATCAAATAGTGGTATTTCCTACATGTTATCCAACCTCTTTCAAAGCATCCTTACTTTAATTAAACTTTTAGATTGATCCTTCATTTTCTATAATTTTGGGGAGAACTTAAGTGGTTTAGTTCAATAACTTTACATAAATGAAACTAATAATTGAAAAAAATATTTTTATGACCTTAATATAATTAAATTCTCCCCATTTTTTCAGCCACAATTGAAAGAGATATTTTCTTGGATGTTAACTTTTCTTGTTGGTAGATCTTATGGTATTTACCTGGAATTATTTATAATGGTTTAGCTACATTAATTTCTAAAATTTACTCAGGCAAAAAGAAGTAAGACATACTTATTTTTCTTTCAGTTTGAACTTCCTGGATTTCTTACAGTTAGTGTTTTAGGCAGTTGTATTGGCATCACAGAAGAGACCATGCTTTACAGAACAATGTCAGGTGTTTCAAACTTAACAGCTAACTGGGTAGTGAAGTTCAAGAGGTTTCCTTGTGTATGTTTAGTTGTTAGGAAGATGTCAAATTGTTCCAACTCAGAGTGGAATGGAGAGGGAGCCTCTTTCCCCAGTTTTCTGTACTGATAAAACATTTAATATGATACAATAACTATGGTTCTAATGATGCTTCCATTTTGAGTATGTAACTTACTTTCCAATGAGTATTCTGAAGATGTGTATTAGAATGTAATATTTATTTTTTCGTGATTATTAATTAAATGATGTGAGGATTTTTAGAAAACACCTACTTAGAATCTATGGGATTCAGTTCAAAAGGGACCTCTGGAGGTCCTCAGTCCAATGGTCCCCCTAAGCAGGCTGAGCTGTGAGATAAAACCAGGTTTCACATGGCTTTACCCAGTCAAATCTTGCAAAACCTGTTTGGGCAGACCACTTTACTGCTTGACTGCCCTCATGGGGATAAAGGTTCTCCTTAGACCCAGCCAAATTTTCTGTTCAGCATTTAAAATTTTGTAAAACTCATGGGAATAATTATTTTAATAGTCTCATGGTAATATTCAGTATGTGGTAAAAAATGAAACACAAGTTCATGTCAATTTTAATATTAAAGAGTAGATTGTCAATTAAAAAAATGGAACTTTTCTTTCATTACATCTGTAGGGGGGAACCGAACTAGTATTGGAAATACAACTGTAAGTGTTTTCAGGAAAGACAAAAGTGGCTAAATGCTTGGTGGACTTAATAAATGTAATGAAGAGGAATTTATTAATTTATTTTCCCACTTCAAGATAGGTTAGCTTTGAAAGACTAATTTACAAAGTTAAGACTTGAATAATGTATGGAAGGTTTAAACCTAAGGAATCACTGAGAAATTCCTTTTGACAATCATATAGTTTTAATATGGATTTAATAGCTTAGATTGAAGAATTCATATACAGAGAAAGGAGTCCGGACATGTGTATCCCTTTGCAAGATTGATCCCTGTTTCTGCAGCTGATTTTGTTTCCTAGCTAGTTCTGTGGTTCTTTTTTTTTTTTTTTTTTTTTTTACTTTTTTTTTTTTTCAGGAGTACTAAAATAAGTAGCACCAGCTTCATTCTTGCATTCTTTAAGTTAAGGGGAGTAAGAATATGTGCCTCCAGACAGTCTGGATAGATACAGTTGCCTAATCCTGATTTGCATACAATAAGAGTAATTTGGTTTATGAGGAGCCACTGGTCTAAGTTAGTTAATGTTCTCGTGGTATTCAGCCATTCGTTCACAACAGATAGTTGCTGTTCTTATTAGAATGATTTGTAAAAAATAAGTTAGAAAGAAAATGATAGCAGATGCTACACAAACAGTATTTTTTCCTGGCTTGTGTTACATGGAAAAGAAGATGAAACAAAGATTTATGCAATTCTGAGTTGTATGCATGGGTTCTGCTTTTCATACAGACACACTTCAAAGATCCATGTGAGGTGCTTGTATTCCTTTTGCCAGCCCCTTTTAAAAACACAGAAAATCAAATTAAGTTCCTTCAGGTCTTAACATGACAGGTTGATGTGCTCTAACAAACTTGGACAAAATCTCAGACATAGTTTTCTTCTTGTAAACTTCATCTGTGTATTTCTTTTAAACTGATCCTCTTTGTTAGAACAGTCTCTGCTTCTGCTGCCATTTAATTCTGTCACTCTATGTATTTCTTTTCCTTTCAGTTCACAAGCAGACCAAAAAATATGTTAGCTTCAAATTTTGTTAGCTGTATTTTCCATGTCATCTGGAAATATACCACAGGTGAACAGCACTCAATTGTCTTTGTATTGTTCTTGAAGCAATCACATCGAATTGTTTGCTGAAATTTCTTGAAGAGAAGAAATCCTTTATTGTAACTTATTTTAACATATGCTTATAGAAAAAAAGCACTAAACTTGTGAAATATATTGCTGTGAGTTTGCTCTTAAGACAAAAAATTCTTTTGGTTCTAGTCAGGGTTAAAAATCATTTGGGTTAAATGACTCTTTGTTTTTGACCTTTAGAAGAAGTCAGCAAATAAACTTAATTGCATTGACTGAAGAAGGTTCTAATTACTGCATTAAGCTACTGATATTTAGCTCTTTGTGTAAATATAACTTTGTGATTCTTTAATTGAGCTCAAGCACAATTGGGCTGGGTGTACTGTTCTCGTTATTTTCAGGAAAAATAAGTTATGACAGTATATGTGTAAGAGTTTCAATCGTTTTCTCAGAAATTTTGTACAGATATCAACCAGAAGTAGCAAAAAACAAGCACTGCTCCTATTACTGGGTAATATTATTACTTTTCTGAGAAGATTTGGGCTACATGTCAAGTATACATTGTTAATCCAGCAAATTAATATATTAAAGATTATTGGGAAAAGAATAAAGAACCTTATTATGCCATTGATTAAACTGGGCATGGTATGCCTGGATCTTGAATAGTTTGTATCATTCTGGCCTCCTCATCCCAAAAGGTTTTAGGAGAATTGGAGAAGAGAAGCAAGGATGACTAAAAAATACATTACTTTCTTTACAAAGAATGACTTAAGTTGAGGACTCTCTTACTTGGAGAAGTCACCTTTTGGAAAAGTCAAATTTGGGACAACACTACAGTGATCTAACCAGTTACAATATTGCATGGAGGGCATAAATGCGAAAAAACCATTCATAGCATCTTTCAGCACAAGAACTTGAGGCTGCCCGGAAAATATAGAAGAAGAAAGACTCAAAACCAGAAGAAAGGAGGCAGCCCTTTTTAATGCAAGGTTTAGCTAATGTTGAAAATTCTTGGCAAGTCACTTTATGGAAGCTGGACATATGTATAGGTTGAAAGGTTGGCTAGGCAAGTTCACAGAAGAAAAATCCATTGAAAGTACTAAATACACAGAAGCACATCTGTCTCAAAAAATCTGAGCCAAAAATAGTTGGGAGAGTACTGGTCTAATTGACGTTTTATGCTTGCAATGGTGTTATTCTTTCTTGGGCCTTCTCTTAGTTCGTTGGGAAGGCAGGGTACTGGGATAGTGGAATCTGTGGTCTGGCCCATGATGCAGTTTTTAGGTTCTTCTGTACCAGGTGTGGTCTGTCATCCTAATGAACTGCTATTTTTTATAGCCAATGCTTAGTCTTTTATGCCATATGCAGTGTGAGTCAGGTAATAAAGAGGACATTTTGTGTGTAAAGATGTGTAATCTTCTCAGAGATTGTAAATTGTTTACAATATTCAGAAATTTAGAAAAGAAAGAAAGGTGTACCCGCAGCAAAATCATAGAAAGAAATAATAGAAAAACTTAGAAATATATATACATTATGCTATTGCTCTAACTTATCTAATTTATTTCTGTACAACAGAACTAAAACTTGGTTAGTAGTCATAGCTGTTAGCTGTGTTTCCCTTCTGCCAGAGGTCTAGACTAGTTGCTTCCTATTTTCTTATGTGTGGCAGGATGCCCCCAACCACACCTATGTAATTAGTTTTGCTGGCTTTCCTTTTTGCCAGACTTGGTGGCATTAGCACACTCTAAAATATATTGCCCTACAAGCTGCTTGAACTGTTCAGTGTCAATGTCCTTTGAAAAAAAGCTTTATGTATTAGTTGCTGGACTTATGAATTTACTGAGAGAGAAAATGTACTGAATGTACTGATAGAGAAATTATTAGCAATGTACTTGGGGTAGATATGTAGGTATTTCTGGTTTATTCTCTAGCCCAGTTTGAACTAGCTACATCTGTGTAACTCCATCTAAATTTTGGCTCGGTACTGAGAATGAAATAAAAGTTTCAATCACTTTTGAGGTTCAGAACACAACAAGTTAAGTATTTCCTACGTTATGGTGATAGTGCAAATGCTGAATCTCTAAGTTGTTTCTAAATATTGTTGGAGTCACCATTGTCACTTAGGTAGGTGGCTCTACATTTCTGATGCACTTGCATAAATTTTTTTTGTGTGGATCAGGAGATATCTGTCCTAAGGGCACTGATAACACTAGTGATTGTGATAAAATTATAACTGCTATTTTAATGTTGCATTGCCAACATTGATGAATACAAATGACAGCTTAATTTTTTTTTTTCAGAACTGAGTTTATTTTTACTTTATTGACTGCATTTGCAGTTTAGAAAAAGTAGTATGGAAATGTTTCATTTACAGTGCAATTATTGAAAAGATTTATATAAATCAGGAGAACTAGAACTTATAGCAGCAATAGTTTTTCTGGCTCTAACTCAGAATTTATCCACCCAAGCTAAGTACCAGAACAAAGTCCAACAGAGACAGACTTTGGTTGTCTATGGCAGCATTAAAGACATGGAAAACTAATAATAGAAAAAGCTATTTCTGATGAGTGATATGTAACATGTATGTTATTCTTTTCCTTCATGGGTTTAAATAGCTCTTTTTGGTTTGAGGTTTTTGAGGAAGGAACCAAATTAGATGTGTTCTTTATTTTAAGGCAGAATGCTGTTGTGGTGTACCACTTTCTGTAAAGCTAAGGATGTGCTGAAGTAAAGCTTTTAGAAAGACATCAAAAATACTGTGTAGTAGAGAGTATTACTGTTGCTAACCTCTGCAAATCTAATGAATGACCAAATTATCTTAGGAGTTATAAATTCCATTGCAGTTCTCTAGTATTAGTGACATCCAGTTCTTTAGCATTAGTGACATTTTCTGCATTTGCAAAGTGACCACTTTTTTAATATAGCCAAGTATGTGTATACAAAAAATATGGTGAAAGTACAAGCTAGTCACTGTTTTTTTCTTTTTTATTTTCCATACTTTAGAAATAGGAGTTGGAGTTGTCAGAGGGTTTTGATCTGTTTAAGAGAAAACTGAGATTACAGTCTGATCTGGCAGCAGTTCAATTTATAGTCATTGGTGTTAGAACGAGATTAATTTAATTTTTCAAAATAGGTATCTTTTTGCCTGGTCTTTTACCTTTATTCAAAAATGAGACCTTTATGATTGGTACATAGATATATGATGTTGCATAGCATGAAGAATAAAAAGTAAAAAGCTAAAACCAATGAACATGTTAGGTTTATTGTTGAGCAAGGGTGTGTGAGAAGGATGGTCCGTATTTAAATAGCTTGTTCTTAAAACCTATAATAATTAAAAAGCGAGTGTCAAAAAGTATAATTTGGTTTAAAAGTGAAAAATAAAACCTTGCTTTCAGAGATAACATGTCTGGAAATATTCCCTAAAAATGAAATCTTACTAATTTGTAGTATTTAGCTCTGTTTACTCTTAGTCTGTTTACACTTGGGAGCGACTCAGTTCTGAGGCTTTGTTTTGTTTTCTGACAACCTTTTCAAGCAGATTAACTGGAAATGGTCTAGTATTGTATATATGAAGTAAGTGTTCACCTACCTGAAACTTACCAAGAGCTTCATGTCCAGTCATACATATTTGTTGGTTTTGTCTCTCCTGAATTTTCTTACCTTTTTTTTCACTTTTAAATTTCCATCCATCTTGGTAGATTTTCCCTCAGTGATTTGCTGTGATTGTATTTTTGTCTCCTAAATGCTTTTCCATTAAGAAACATTTCTTCAAAAGCCTTTGTTATTTATGTCAGTACCTATCTTAAATAGTACTCATACTGGTAATTTTCAGAGTAATCTGGGAGTAGTTTGATGTATGTATAAGTAAACAGCTGGTCTTTCATACTGATTTCAAACATTTTGCTCTTCTAATAAGAGTTTTCGTGCTTTACTCACTTACTGTACTTAAATAAAAGA
Source organism: Machaerirhynchus nigripectus (assembly GCA_013397975.1). Lineage (NCBI taxonomy): Eukaryota > Metazoa > Chordata > Aves > Passeriformes > Dicruridae > Machaerirhynchus > Machaerirhynchus nigripectus. The sequence continues at coordinate 481,476 of VZRQ01000602.1, forward strand.
TATTGTGGGGGTTATTCTTGTTGAATAATGAAATTCTTTAAAGTGTATCTAATACTGGTATTCATATATGTTTCCATCCTGTAACAGGTATATTTCTATCTCAGTGTTAATTTCATGCAAATAGTTCCTTCTGGCACACTGGACATTTCCAGTAACATACAGCTGAGTAATGATAGTGTTTTATAGAGACTCTTTTCAGTGAATGGGCCAGTTTGGATAATGAGACTGGTAGAAAGGGCAATGCTGTAAGAAGAAATAATTCATTTTGCCTTTGTGTCTACTACTGCTAATACCACTGTTAGAACAACTTTTTGAATTGTAATACACACACTTCAGAGAGTTTAAAAAGCCTGTGAGTGCCCATGGTGGTGACAGAAGGGCCACAGTGTAATAATACAGTGCTGAGAAATTCTATATATTAATCTGATTTAAAAGAAAATTTTAAAAGTGATTTCAATGAAACAGAGCTCGACTGAAACAATGGGACTCGACTTTGCTGATAAAGGTATGACCATATCCCCAAGATAGACACTGAAAAAATTTGGTTTTTCAGAATAAAGAGGAATTATTGAAGGGCTGAAGACATTAAAAGAAAAATTTTTTCAATCATTAAATGATAAGATGCAATCTCTGTCTCTGGAGTACCCTAAGCCACAGAGCTGGGGGCTTCTATCAGGGGGAGTATCAGTACGAGCTGTTCTGTTTCCTTTTCAAACACTCACAAATTACTGCTGTGGAGGCAAAGGCAAAGGCAGATAACAGGATAACCTAGTACAGTTGTTCTCAAATTATGCTGTAAACAATTTTGAGTGTGAGATTGAATAGATTTTAAGGAGTATCTTTTTAACTTTTCTAGCTTCTAGAATAAATTACTTACATTTTTATGCTAAGGGTGGGTGGAGGTATGATTGAATCATTGTGGTGCTTTCTTATAAACAAATGTGTNAATGTGGGAATACATTTGCTTTCATAGAACTCAGTGTGAGCTACATAGTTGCACATCTGCATGCGTTAGGCCTGAAAACTGACAGTTTGCAGGGATCAGGATGAATCTTCTCTCCTTTCTCTGCAGTGTACCAGGAGACACATGGCTGTATTCCCCTAAAGTGCCTGGGATTTGCTGTAGCTGCAGATTAACTTACCTGACAAGTTTGAGCAGTGCTTACAATATTCACAGAGAATTTGTCTTTCTTATCTGTTTGACTTAAGTGTCCTACTCAAATGATCAAGATCATGCTAGTCATCAGATTTGCAACAGAAATGGATTTTTCTTCAAATTAGAGTTACTGATATAGGAGACTGCTTCAAGAGATAGTCTGTAGCTTACATCTACACTAATACATTAAATAAACATGTCAGTGGCTTTTTTATTGCACTGAGTACCACTGGCACAGGTCTTGTGTGCATACTACTAAGCTGGCCTCTCCAGAAATACTAGTTTGTATGTTTTACCTATTAATAATTCTATGTGGCCATCTCCACAACTTTCATGGGAGTTCTTTGAGATCAGTTGTTCTCATAGGCCAAATCCGTGAAAGGAACGTTCAAAAAATTGTGAGAGAGTTTTAAAACAGCTTGAAAATGCAGATAGTAGAATTTCAGTGTCTAGTGTGATCCCTTTCACTTTTTAGTACAGTGTGCAAGTATATTTTAGCATGGTGCCTGCATATCCTGCCAAAAAAGACTAGATTTTTTTTCTTTTTAAAGTGTCATTGTATGGTGCTGTTTAATCCTGGCCTGACAGGAGTGTAATGCTGCTCCATTCTTGCCCATCCTGTTGAACAGAGAATGGCCTGTCTATGCAGTTTCCTTCTGGCCACTGTGTCAGTCAGAGCTGTCAGTGACAGCTGTACTTTCACCATGCATTTCCTATCTGTCTGCTGCAGCTCTTCAGCAGCCCCACAGGAATGCCCAGCAGTCCCAGACCTCTTCCCCATCTGCCTCCTGAAACGACTTCTGATTTGTTCAGGGTGGAAATGGCCATGTAATAACGATCTTCCCTCCTACCTCTTTTCCATTCCACTTCCCCAGTGTGGTCACATTTCAGGGGCACTGCACCCACTTTATTAGGAGTTATACGATATTCTTTTTTGGCTTGGGCAGAGATTTTTCTTGGCTGTCTCAAAATGATCTGGCTGCCATCTTATCCCAAGTTACTTACCTCTGTAACTGTGTTCTTTCATTCAACTTTTGTATGGTGTCCCTCTTACACCATCTGTCAGTGAATTGAACAAACATTTTTGCAGTTGTCATAATTGTGACCATTGTCATAATCGTTAATAGTTAGTTGAGATAATTGTTGGCTTGAGAATCTATCTTTTGGGTCTCTTTAGCTCCTGAAGTATTTACTAAGCTCCTGGTGATCGAACTGCACCTTTGTGCTGTTTTCCTGGGTGTGGGCTTTTTGTTTTGTTTGTTTGTGGGTTGCTTTTTTTTTTCCTTCTCCCCCCCTCCCCCCAACCCATAGCAATTAGACCTATCTAATCTCATGGGCAGTCATGATGATTTGTATTTTCAGTGGTTTCTTGGATTAAAATTACTATCTGTCGAGTACTACATCTGTAGTCTTCTGCATTTTGGAACCCAGCATCTGAGGGCTAAATGGATTCCCTGAAGATTCAAAATAAAGTTAGAGGAAGTGGTGTCAAAACCAAAAAAAGGACAAGTTAGTATGATTTGGTTAAATCATACAAAGAAGCAAATGATGGAAGCAAGCAGTTTGGTTCATAAGAATGTCGTGAGCTTTCAGACAAATCACAAGCAGAAACCATTCAAATGAAAGCAATAAGATGAAAAAATGGAGCTGGAAGATGATATAGATAAAGTAAATCATTGGGCATTGAAAATTTACACTGTTTTTTCCTGGTAAACTGGGCCTAGGAGAGTGTATGAATACCCTTACAGGAAATTAATCATTGTCTATACAATTTAAATATTTAATGATGACATATTTAGAACATGTTAGTACCCATAGATGTTCTTGCAAAAATAATTAGTGAACTGGAAAATAAAGTTATCTTTTCCTTAGTTTTTAAATCTAATTTTAGTTTCATTATAATTATATTTTCCTAAAAATGGTAGCTTATGCATAAAGAAGAATACACACTCCCCATATATATATATATATGAGGAATACCATGGTCTTTGTTTTTCAAAAATACAACAGAAACAAGGGACTTAATTCATAGCATTCTCTCTTCTCACAGTTCTTTGTGAAACTGAACCTTAGGTGAGGATTCACTTCAGATTCATACCTGTAGGACAGTAAGTTGATTCAGGCTGTAAGGCATGTTTTCATACTGAAGCCAGTGACAACATTTTACTTGAGTGGAACTGGCTTTATTATTAAACATCCATTTTATCTAAGGATGTATGCCTTTAATTGTTTTCTCCGTGTTACCACTGGATATTAAAAAGCAGAAGACCAGTACATCCTGTGTGTTTCAGAGACTGCCTTCTAAAGACATTCAGTTCTCAACTACATTCTAAAGAATTTAGCTAGGGTTTTCTCATGAAATAAGACTGAGCCCAGTCTGCTTTCTCTGAGGAGCAAATTTTGCTTGAACTTTGATAGGATTAGGTTCAGACACTGTCCTGAATACAGAAATAAGACATTTGCTTCCTTAATTATGTAAAAGGCAGGAAATGTTCAGTAAAAATCCTTCTTTTGCTCTGCATCTATGTAACCTTGAAACTCAGGGACATTTCAATTATTATATTTCAAGAGAAATAAGAAGGTTTTTTATAGGAATGCTGACTTGGTTACCTTCTTGTCCTCCAGACAGCAAACGGAAAATTAGTCCGCGTTTGAACCACCTTGATGAGATTAGTGCACATGAACATTTAAGTTCAAAATTATAGCTTAATCCCACAAACTGCTCCACACTCAGTACCCTTTAAAAATCAAAGGAATTCCATGTGGTCACAGCAGTCTGCATGCATAGAGAGTTTACTGGATTTTTTCCAAATTTTAAGCTTTGTTATTTTGTCCATGGATTTGGCTTGCAGACAGACTATAACTCTTTTAACAGTGAAAGGTATATATCTTGTGATCAGACTCCTATGTGATAACAGTCCTTAAGGTATTTTTAACAGAAAATGTCTGGTGGCCTGAAATTAGTAACTGTTTGGGTTTAAAATTAAAGCATAAAGATGGTATATTTTCGTATTTTTTTTCACTTGTCTTTCAAAAGAGTAGAAATTATTCTGAAGCACACTGCAAGGAAATTAGTATAAATCCTTGAAAATCAACAGCATTATGGGAGTGTTCTTTTATCCCTATCCATATTATAGGATTGCATATTCAAAACATGAAGGTGTAATTAATGAATTGACTGCTGCATGACCACTGCTGTTCTAAAAGCTATGCCACAGAAAACATTTTTATTTCATTGCTAGCTCCAGATATTTACATATTAACTACACAAAAACTCATTAGCTTCCATATGTGAAGGATTGTATCTACAATGACAAAAATGCTCCTTTAAAGAAATTTTTTAGCTTTTTGCAAAAATGTTTTTCACTTTAGTTTGTTAGCACATATTATTAAGATACACCGTAATTATGGGAGGATAATGAGAAGGGCACTATAGTGACAGTTCATAAGGTTTTTTTTAAAAATGGTATAATAATTAAGAGTTCATTTTAAAATTAGAACCAAAGTCTAAGTAGTGCGACTTAATATTGTTTAGTTGATAAGTGTTAGACCATAAGAGGCTTCCAGTTATGTTGATTCTTAAGTAAAACTTAAGGTTTAGGAATCAGTAGCAGTCTATAGCCATGCTGCTGTAACTACATAACAGAATGGTAGACTGCTTTATGGAGCTGGTGATTACAAAGATCCACTTTAACCATTTTTTTCTTACTGGCAGGTGTCCCACTGGCCTGAGGCCAGCGGCTGTGAGTGTACTGCAGCTTGTGGTTTACACCAGAGTGTAGAAAATGCCGACACCAGCTGGCTGCACATAATTAAACTGATTGCGGTCTGACAACTTGGACTATGATACAGATATGTGATAAATATACAAAGTATCTTACAAATGTGTTTCACTGACATACTTTATCTACTCTTTTTTCTTAACAGATACGATATCTGCACTTATAAAAACAAGCCTTGTGGAACACTGGGTAAGATTATAAAGAGAAATTTCAGCTTATATGCTGTTTCCTTACTTTATACTTAGCTATTGGTTTATTGACTGATTAGTTCTTTTAAAGTTTGTACTTTCAAAATGTTGTCGTTTTATAAACCTGAAAAATAAAAGATAATCTAGGTGGATTTTGGCTTTGATACATTGCTGGAAGTTTGAATTATGTGAGCTGGTGCTGTGTATTTCATCTCTGACAGCTGGAGTTTTGATAAAACCTAGAAGATGACTCAATTTTACTTCTTACAGAAGAGAACTTGCTGTTTATTTCCATTTACTGGTCTTGATAATCTGGTTAAAAAAGCAGAAGTAAAAATCCTCAGGAAAGTTACAAAAGTACCCCCATAAACCTTAAAAAGAAATGGACTTTGAGGTTTACAGTGTTTCTGTGTTGTGCACAGTGAGTACAGCTTCATATTTTTCCTTTCACAGAAAAAAATAGCACAATGAGAGAAAATACATTACAATACAATTGAAACTACTTTGACAATGCTTTGACAATGGAGAAGTGAAAATGGCAACCTTAGATTAAGGATGGAGAGCTGTTGTTTTCTCCATATCTAAATATGTCACCAGAAGTTATTTACTGCAAGTAACTATAGATGACCTATAACTATAGGTTGTTGCCTCCAGTGATGCTTTAATATATAAAGGGGACACTGTTCAAAGACTAATGTAACACTTCTTGAGTTTTTTTTTTCTCTTTGCATCCTTTTATAAGACTCTTTCTTGCAGGTGATTAAAGATAAAATTCTTTTTCAGCTAGTTCATTTTATTAATACTTTTCTCAGTCATAGTTCATGATTGTATTTGCTTTATCTTTCCCTATATTACTGTATGCTTGATAGTCTTAACCGATGTTAATTTTTCTGTAAGTCTCTTGCAAATCAGTCCAATGCTTTTGGCAGAGGGGTGTAGTTTACATGGCAAAAGGTACCAGAATTTTGCCTGCTATAAATATAAATAAAACCCACATCATGCTTTAGTAAAAGGCAAATCATGCTGTTGAATTTCTAAATGTAATTGATATTATTTGATATTGGAGGTGACGAAACTGAAGGGACTGTCTATATTGATGTCTTAGAAGTGGCTTTGCAAGCGTTAAAAAAAAAAGATTGAAAGAGAATACATTCATGCATGAACTATTTGCTATTTTTATGTGATACTTTTAACACAGATCATTAGTGTACTAGTTCTTACTGTATCAGATTTGGCATAAAGGCAAATTCTGCTTCACTTGAATCCAGTGTAACAGAGGATAGATGATAGATTTGGCAAATATTTTATTAAACAAAAAGTTTAATTAAAAAAAATTAAAAATAAGAGTCACATATCAATTGGTATCACTTCCAACTCACTGTTACAGGGGTCTTGGCAACAAAACCGTGACAATTTTTCTACATTATAGGTACTGAATTGGAGAAGAGACAAGGCCATGTAGTCCTCTTTTGCAAGGGATTTCATATGCTTAAGTCACACTGACATCCAATAACTAAAGCTAATCCTTATATATAAGGAGTTTGTGAAAAAAAGTCACAGAGAGGTCTTAGAAGGTCAGAAGTAACCTGAATAATTGGTATTCTAGTGAGAGACAGAAGTAAAAGATTTTGTGTGGCATAGACATCTGTATCCTACTTCAGACACCTGAAGCAGGGGACCTTGCATGGAACCTCTTAGAAAAGATAGACCTCAGACGTCTTTGCAGTTTTTCTGTGGCTCCAGTGAGGGACAACTGCTTTTGAAGTCTGAGCCACTGACTGAGTTCTTAACTTGGTCTCTGTCACTTTCTGCAAGCATGGGTGGAATTATATTACTCTGGTCCTCTAAGCTGCTGAAGCAAGTCCTCAGTTATAAGACCTGAAGATGGAGATGACTTTATCATTCAAATATGGTGGACTTTGCAGGGGAACATGATAGTTGTATATATATGTATTGACATGTTGGCATCAGAATTTCCTCAATTGGAACAGCATAGGTGAACTGTAATTGTATTTTTTGCAGATTCTACACTGCAAACTCTCCAGACACACGTTGTCACTTCTGCCCATGTCAGTTTGGCTGTCAGTAATTTTGGTGTGTCCAGACTAGATTTGTTTGGGAGAAAACATGGAACACGTACCCCCCAAATGCTCTCTGTGTGCCTACAGGAGACCTGAGATCACCCATGGGCTGTGTTCTCATGATACCCCTGCAATATTTTTTCCCTTCAGGAAGCTTTGAGCCACAGGTGCAGTGACATTCAGCCTACAGGATTCAGTCCAGAATGTCCAAACCAGCATGCAATGTTACCCAAAGAGCCTCAACATCAGGGCTTCACTGTGCTGATCCACTCCTATGACTTCAAATTAATTACTAATGTGGACGCAGCAGGAAGCACTTGTCATATTATGACCTCCTTACTGTTAGTCCAAATAGAATAATTTAAAGTCCTGGTTCATATAAATAGTTTGCTTTCTCTCTTCCCCACCTCCTGTTCCATTCCCCTCTTTTCTCAACCAAAGTTAAACTTTTTCAAATTTTTTGTTGTTATTGTTGGGGTTGTTTGGGTTTGGGTTTTTTGTTGTTGTTGTTGCTTTTTGGTTTTGGGTTTTTTTTTTGTTTTCTGGGGTTTTTTTTCTAGTGTAGTTAACGGAGCAGGTAACTTCTTTAAAGAAAGGTTTGCTGCTTCTTTCAGGTAGGTAACTCTAGGGAGAAATACATTAAATAAATCTGATGTTTAAAGCTTTCTCTAGTGGCACTAAATTATGACTGCAGTATGTTCTGTAATAATCTATTGCTGAAAAATGTGTAAGATAGAGAAGAGCCATAGTCCATAAATGCCAGTGCTTTCTCTCTCTGAAGAAAGTTTTTAAAAGCCCTTATAACACAATAAGGTTTTAATGGCAGAAGATGATGGGTGATAAATGGAAAAGACTTCCATGGTTAAATGTGTGCTTGTTATTAACATGTCTCCTCTCTCTTCACTGATGCATTCGGTTTTGTTTTTTTAATTTTTTTTTAACGTACCATGTGAGGTTTTTCATAGCTAAAAAAGTTGCTTGTATGTTTTTATGAACCCACTAAACTTAAACAGATTTCTTTAGAAAAATAATGTGGATACATTTTGCTTTCTTCAGGCTCAAGAATGTTAAAATAGAAATGCTTTCTTGAATTCCCTCTCCTGGCTCAAGTTACTAGGTGGTCCCAAGTTACCAGAAGTAAAATTTATAAATCTAACCCCTAGTCTAGACATTTTCCAGCACTGACTGCAGTTCAAAAAATATTAATGTCTAGCCGGCAAAGTGAAATTCCCCCCAGTGATTTTGCAAATGACTAGAAAGTTAACCTTTTGCCAACTGCTCCTTCTGTGCATAGAAGTTATTAAAAAGAATCCAGGCATTTATAACTAGGGCTTTTAAGACTGAAACACCTTGGCATGACCCTTTGTGTCTCCTTCTGTTTATTCAGGCTTGGCCTCTGTGGCTGGAATGTGTGAGCCTGAAAGGAGCTGCAGCATTAATGAAGACATTGGCCTAGGTTCAGCTTTTACTATTGCACATGAGATTGGTCACAAGTGAGTGAGTTTAAAATAAGAATACAATTTAATTTATCGCCTTTTTAATGTTAGTTAATAATAGATACAATTTTTTTTCTGCACCATCTCTATTCTGATGTTCTGTGTTTCTGTATATGGTATTCATGAGTGGCAATACATTTTATTTAGTATATATTACCAGGGGCTTTAAATTTAGAACTGAAGAATCATTGTATACCCTTTGATTTCAGATTCCAGTTAAATCTGTCCTTCTGAGATTTGACTCACAACCTTTCTAATCTGTTTCATATTTTTAAATGTTTGACTTCGAAAATTTTCTCTCCCCCATTACTTTTGTCTGCCTTTCTTTATGAAAAAGAAGTAGTTAAAAGATAAATTTTTTTCTCTTTTTTATTTTGTGTTTAATATAATTCAAACTCTTATCATTGAAACATTGATTCTGTTGTCAATATTCATATGCTTTAAGTCCTCTTTCGCTCAAGCATGATCTGTATGAAACAGGCATAGAGCAGTCATACCATCACTTGTTACTTTAAAAGTATCAGCATATAGTTTTAAAGAGTCTGTTGTTATGACACTGGTAAAATCTGAGTAGTGTTTGGTCTGGAAATATTTCAGGCCTTCCTTCAAAAGACAGCACTGTCAGTACACTGTGATGACTCTAAAAACACTGGGCACCTTTTTTTATCAAGAGGCTTCCTTCCTTATTTACATGGCTTGACCAATACAGAGATATGGATGACATGTTTTTCCACTCATTAGCTGATGGAACTGTTAAAAGTTCCAGTGTGGACTGAAATGAAAGCTAGCAATCTGCTGATCAAAAAAAGTAATCAGTTATTTTTAGCCCACCTCTTATGTGAGATAATCACTGGCAGCTATGCTGTCGTTCATATTATGTATGAAAAAAACCCTACAGGTCTAGTGTAGATGAATTTTAGAATTCAAAAGCAATTATGTAAGATCTGAACAATAATAATTTAAAAATACATGTAGTAACTCCCTTGACCTTCCTTCCTTCCTTCCTTCCTTCCTTCCTTCCTTCCTTCCTGCCTGCCTGCCTGCCTGCCTGCCTGCCTGCCTGCCTCCTCTGCTTCCCCCTTCTCATTNCTCCCTGCCGGCCTTCCCTGCCTTCCTGCATTCCCACTGTTGAGGAAAGAGCTCCTCCAATCACTAAATATTAGTAGTTCTAAAATTCCTGTTAATAACATCTTGTATTGTATCTCATCCAAACCCCTGCCAAGGCAGGGTCATCCAGAGCAGGTGACACAGGAACCTGTCCAGCTGAGTTATGAAAGTTTCACGAGAGGGTGAGTCCATGACCTCCCTGGGCAACCTGCTCCAGGGCTGTGCCATCTTCAGTGCAAAGTTCTTCCTCATCTTGAGTGGAACTTCCTGTGTTTTAGGTTTTGGCTATTGCTCCTTGTCCTGTTCCTGGGCACCACTGAAAAGAGTCTGGCGCCATACTCTTGTCACCTGCCTCTGAGATATTTCTATATGTTTTATACATGTTATTCCAGAGATACACGAAATTAATTTAATATATGCTGCTATTTTATCATGCAAATATGGCATGATGACCAGAATTTATTTGAAGAGCTTAGACTGGTTGGAATCTGAAAACACCCACATAGTGATAGTGTATATCCTGTGATCATAGGAATGTTTTTACCATCAGTCTTTTCTGTTTGAGATCTTTTGGATTCTTACACATAAGATCCCTTAAAATTCTGAAATCTCAGCTCTTTAAAGCTTTCAGCTAATTCTATAGATGGCATGATATGTCAGATTCTGGTTTGATAAGAAGCAGAAATCATATTCTTTAGCTTTTATACGATGCACAGTTATTAAAGAAAGATGCACTGGAAGCTTGGTTTTAAGAATTACCATGCCATATAGATACCATCAGTATAACCTGGGAAGAATATGTGACCAAAAAATCTTCAAAATCTATGTTTTGTGGTAGCCACACACCACCTGTCATTCTATCCACGCTGTGACTGAATGCCTCTACCACTATGTCAAAGTTGTTACTTCCTCTCAGCCTCATAGTTTCCAGTACCTACTAGAAGGTATTTGCATATGTGAGTAAAATAAATGTTTCTGAGAGCCTTGTAAACATTTTTCTTTGGCTATATATCTTTTCAGACTTGGAATAGGAAACTGACTTCATTGTTAATGGAAAAATAGAAGCACTTAAGGGACATGCCTACACTGAATATGTAATATACAACAAAAAAGCACTAGATTACAAAGAATCACAGAATGGATCATATTGGGAGGGACCACAGTGGGTCATCTGGTCCAGTCTCCCTGCTCAAGCAGGGTCATGGTAGAGTACATGGCACAGGTTATATGCAGATCGTTCTTGAGTATGTCCAGTGGGGGAGACTTCACAGCCTTTCTGGGCAACCTGTTCCAGTGCATGGTTACCTGCACAGTAAAGTAGTTCTTCCTCATGTTCAGATGGAACTTCTGGGCATCAGTTTCTGTCCTATTGCTTAGCATCTCTGAGGAGAGCCTGGCTTCATCCTCTTGGTACCTCCCCTTCAGATACTTACAGACACCGATGAGGTCCCCTCTGAGTCATCTCTTCTCGAGGCTGAATGGGCCCAACTCCCTCTCAGCCTTTCGTCATAAGAGAGATGCTCCAGACCCCTAACTATCTTCACACCTCTCTGCTGGACCTGTTCCAGGAGCTCCATGTCTCTCTTGTCCTGAGGAGCCCAGAACTGGACACAGCACTCCAGGTGAGGCCTCACCAGGGCTGAGTACAGGGGCAGGATCAACTCCCTTGACCTACTGTCAGNGCTGGTGCCTGGGGTTGCTCCTGCCCAGGTGCAGGACCTGGCATTTGCCTTGGCTGAATTTCAGACGGTTCCTTTCAGCCCATCTCCCCAACCTGCCAAGTCCTTCTGAAGGGCTGCACAGCACTTTGGGGTATCAGCCACTGCTCCCCGTTTATGTCTTCAGTGAATGTGCTGAGGAGGCATCTGCCCTTGTCCAAGTGACTGATGAATGCACACATAAAAATGTACAAGTGGTGAGGGAAACAGAAGCAAAAAGAGATTTTAAAAAACCCCTATAAATATTTACCAGAAAGTATGACTGAACATTGTAATCACAATCAGACTATCACTCTCTTAAGTTTTCAAGGAGAAATGCTTTTCTGGATAGCATTCTAGTTAGATAAGAATGGGAGAATTGCACTTTGAAAGATCATGTTTTTATTAATTGTATAGTTGCTATGGAATATTGAGTTTAAAAAAAAAATTAGACTGAGGATCAGAGTTATTTTCTGATTAAAAGAGAACAACTATGATTTTACATATTTTTGATAGATTATCCACAGTTTCTCCAAAATTAGATTTATAAGCTTCCCTGATGGAAATATGGCTCCGCTTGTTACTAGTACTTTATTGAACTATAGAGTGACGAGAAGTCATTAGATCCTTCAGTCTGAATTTCTGTATATCATAGTGTATTAAATTTAACTCATTTAACCTTGTATTGATCCAAAATAGTTCCATTTGGTTGAAGAATATTATCGAGGAAAGTACTTCTTGAAAACTTAAAGGGACTGGTAGTCTGAGTGTGATTGTAATGATGCCATGATGATTTTTGTCTTTTATACCCCTGTTACACCTTTTTGCAACTTCTGTATTCTTGGTGCTTTTTGCCTACATTCTTGGACTTGTTTGTTAATCTAAGAGACTAAACATTTTAGAGGCTTTGTAGTTAGGGTGCCAGTGTGCCCAGACCCCAAGGTCCTCTCCAGAACACATTTTGTAAACTAAGATAGAACCATCCAGGGGAAGGTTCCTTGGGGAGGGGGGCTCATTCGAGCCTCTCATTGGGGAATTTTTGATAGATATGCTAATTAGTAAGACCTAGAATGTAAGACCAGATATAGAGGAAAGAGATTGGGGTGGCTATTGCGGGGGTGCATGGAGGTGCATTCGACCTGCTCATGGTGCACCTAAGGATCCTTACAATAAATACCAAGGTAATACCCTTTTCCCCTTCTAACCGTGTTCGCCTCTTGATTTTAAGACCAGGAAAAGGCATCAGTAACACACTCTGTTAAATATTTCTGTCAAATATTTTCAGTTTTTTAAAAAGGTTTTTTTTTTTTTTTGGCTTCCATTCCTTACCACTTGTAGTGTTTATATGTTTATAATCCAGTTTTGGTGCCATTCAGCTGTGTGCAGTTCAGACTCATAACCAGCTGTTTTTATTGAAGATGGTGGTACACAGTGATTGTTTCTTTCTTGAGGGCATAAACAATTGAGAAACTAACATTTTATGGTTGTTTCTCCCTAGCCATGGTTCAGAGAACAGCCTTGTTAGTACTTCTGTGAATTAGATAAATTTCAGAGTTGGCTCTTTAGACTTCCAAATAGGTTCGCTAGAAAACTGACTTTTGATGCTTGACATACAAAATGTCTGCTTTCCTACCATTATATATTTCATGCCGAAGATGCTTAAGATTTCTGGTAAGCAAAAATCACAAACTGATTTCTTGTACCACGAGTGAGAATTGAGTGTGTATCCCCTAAATTGTCAAGCAAAGTTTGACTTTTTCTTCATGGTGAAGAGAGGAGCTCTTTGCAAGCCTTATCTTGCTTTTATCTCAGAGAAGTTGAATGATGTAAGATCCAGTCCCAGTTTCTGTTTCCCTGCTAGCTGAGTTAGCTTTCTGCTCTATGCTTTTATATCTGGATACATTCTAAAATGTCTAGTGTGTCCTGTGCATGCTGTACAGCATGCTTAGTTGAACTGGTAGGGAATTCCAGATTCCACTGGAAGAGGTATGTCAGTAAAAGAAAAGTATTTTACCATTCATTGTTGTGGTCCTGTGGAGGAGTTAGCTGAGAGAGTGAAAAAGAATAAATACAATAAAAGTGGGTAAACAAAGGAAATATCAAAACATGAGGATAGTGGACTAGGCTTAGGACAGAAAGTTGCCCATAGAACTTGGAGTACGAATGACAGACAACCATTGAGGGCTGTATGAAAGGAGCTGATAGACAGGACTGGTGGCTAAAATAGTTTCTGAAAAGTCAGAATTATCTTGACTTATAGATGATGTAATGAATTTAAATTTGACAATTTGACAGTTATATCTTGATAAAAAAAGATGTAAGAAATAATAAGAACATAGATTATAGTCCAACTGACTAAATTGTCTTCAAGATGAAGAACAGCGATAGTTTCAAGCATGTGTTTAGTTCTAAACTAGTTCATATAGCTAAAGTGTGCCTGCAATTCTAGCACTTTTAAAAGTCTCTTTTCAGCCTGTATGCAAAGTGAAAAATACTATAAATACCGATCCTTCTATATGAGAAGGATGGCCTTCAGTGCTGGAGTAAAACTTAAACTCTGGTGGTACTTTCAGAAGAGGCTTGTCTTCACCTCATTCTTCAGTGACTGGTGAGCTTCATGTTTGATCAATGCATTGGGTTTGCATGGCCAGGTTTTAGTAGCAGGCAGGCTACAGGGGTGTCTTTTGTGGGAAGCTGCCAGAAGCTCCCTCCATGTCCCATAGTGCTGATGCCAGGAGGCTCCAGGATAGACCCATCAGGGCTCAGCCCATCAGTGAAAGTGGTAGGGCTTCTGGGATAATACATTTTAGAAAGGGGGTGTAAAAACTGCTGCACAACAATCGCCAGAAAAGATGAGTGAGAATATGTGAGGTAAACAACTCTGCAGACACCAAGGTCAGTGAGAAGACACTGGAGCTGAGTTCGCCTTCAGCCCGTGGTGCAGACCATGGTGAGGCACCTGTGCCCCTGCAGCCCATGGAGGAACACAGGGAGGCAGAGAACCGCCTGAAGCCTGTGGAGGACACCATGTTGGAGCAGGTGGATGCCTGAAGTATGGCTGTGACCCTGTGGGAAGCCTGTGCTGGAGCAGNCATACTGGAGAAGGGAAGAGTGTGAGGCAGAAGGACGTGTAACTGACAGTAACCCCCATTTTCCATTAAGGAGTAAATCTGAGCCAGGGAAAAAAGGGTGGATGGGGGCAAATTGTTTTAAGATTTAGTTTTTATATCTCATTCTCCTACTCTGATTTGATTTGGAATAAAACTAAGCTGATTTCTGAAAGTTGAATCTATTTTGCCCATGATGGTAGTTGGTGAGTGGTCTCCTCCTGTCCCTATCTCAACCCACAAACCTTTCCTCATATTTTCTCTGTCCCATCCAGCTGAGGAAGAGAGGAGCGGGCACCTGGCATTCAGCCAGGGTCAACTCACCACAATCAGTCAAACCTCAGCTGCAATACAGGAGCTGAGTTTTAGTGAGATGTTTTCTAGAAGAAGTGCATGTCAAGGAATGTATTTGTTGTACAGCTAAAAAGAAAATACTCCAGACTGAGGTAATAGAGACACATATACCAAACTTACAATAGCTTTTTCAAAACTAACTAAAACACAGCTAGGATGAATTGTACTAATAATGGTGATTGACACACATGGACCAAGCATTGATGAAGCAAGGACATTTATTAAAAGGAGGCACAGATATTTATACTGTTTAAGCTTCCGTATGACAATTTCTGTTTGTTCTGTTTACGTGCTAGCTAATGCATAGCAAGCTATAGTGTTACTTTTTCTCTTGAGCATTTGCTTATCTTGCTGCAGGATGTTCTGCAGTCTTCACCAGGGTGTTCTGTGTTGCGTAAAAAGATGTGATTCCTGCAGTTTGTTCTTTCTGCTTCTTTTTCATAGCTCCTACTGTACCATTTTTAACAAGCTAGCCGCAGTGTTCATGTTTAACCCATTCTGTCTGCAACGTACTAACATCACCTCCTGTCAGCTTTCCAGATGATGCAGTTGTCATTGTTTTGTCTCTGATGATGATGTCTTCCATCTTTAACTATAGCAGACTGTCTCAAATGTACAGTGTAGGAACACCTCAACAGCAAACAGAACACATTAAGCTTATTCCTGCTAGATGTCTAGGAGTGATGGAGTTCAAATGGCTTGAATTTTTAGGGACAGTTTAACTAAGTTTTTTAGTTTAAAAACCCCAGACCAAACCAAAACAAAACCCCAAAAAACCAAAATGAAACAAAATGAAAGGAAAGCAAACCAAAACAACCAAACAAACAAAAAAATGCAACAAAACAAAGTCAACAAAAACCTTAACCAAAATGTATCCACAAGCCACATGAGACCATACATAATTATTTTCTGACTCTCTTACCTCCCACCCTCCAACCCCTACCCTGGACTTTTTTGCTAAAGGAATGTTGTTTTATGCCTGCTTTTATAATATTGCAGGTTTTTAAAAGTTTTCTCTGGGACTTCAGTTTTAATGACATGATTTCATAAAATGAAATACCATAAACGTAAGGCAAAACCTCCCTATTATGTGACACATTTATATTTAAAATCTGAGAAAAGTCTGTCTCTACATACCTGAGAAATATTATTTGAAGTTTAGAATTTGCAATACTGAAATAATTTTTCTAACATAGAAGCATTTTTATCAAGGATAATGGATGTAGTAACACTTCACAGGTCTTAGCAAAAGTGTAAGAAGAATAAATGGGTGTGAAGTGGAAGGTCATCAGAACCTTCAGGGCATCTTGAATTTCCAGAGGAAATCTGAGCTCAGAAGTTTGCTTCCTGATTGGAGCCAATACTTTCCACTTTGACCTGCAGTGTAGACACCTGATGAATTTGCACTATTGGCTTTGTGTAGCACACAAGCCTTAATTGATGTTACTGTTGTGCCGTGAAGGCTGGATAGCTATGGCAGTATGATCCAGGAGAAGTTTGTTCTCTGCTGTTTTGTAATAGTTCCGTAGAAGTCTGTCATTTCCCCATAAGAAAGTTCAGGTTGCTGAATAAACTGCATTGTTTTTTAGTAAATAAGAAATTGCTGTGCTTTTAAGAGCATCATATGTTACTTAATACTAAATGATGCTTGTATATAAAAATTGTATTTGGTGGGGTGTTGGTCATCATCCATAACTGAGAGAAGAACAATATTTAGGAGGTAAATAGGAAAAAATAAGATAAAAGTGTGCTAAAATTATATTGAATTTCATGGCAGATATGCTTTTTATAAAGCTCCTATTATTGAATTAGTTTGTTTCCCAAGTTTTCAGGGACCTAATGTGTTTCACTAAAGTTAAAGTTTAAAATTCTGCATTACTTCAAAATAAAGCATTAAGGATACTCCAAACCACAGAATAATCTCCAAATGCAGGAAATCAGCAGTTAAGGTTAAAATCCTTGTTAAGACATGGGAATAGAAAGTGAAGTAACTAATTAACCTTGATTCCTCCCTTGAGGAATATGCAGTGTTAGGTAGTTTCAATACATGCTATCAATGTTTGGAATCCCAAATTAAAATAAATTGATTTTTCAACACAATGCATTTTGATTATTTATCTCCTCATTTGTAATGTCATTTAGGGACAAATTTTAATTTTCACGCTGTTATGTAGCTATAACCAATACTTTTATACCATTGGCTAAAAATATATGGAGGACTACATAGAAAGAGGAGAATTTTCTGTTAAGAGATGGTATGGGGAAAATATTTATAAAAATAAAAAAAACCTGCTTACCTTTGTCACTGAGAAAATGTAAAATCTGATGATTGTAAAGTCTCCAACACTTACCATAACCTCATAACAATTGACAAATATTTCACTCCTAGTGGACACAAGAGTAATTAATAAAATTGCTATGTATGTCCACATAGAAATTGTGCGTTGTACCATGTAGCTTATAGCTCTGATATTGTAGGGAAAAAAATTCTGTTATTGTTTAATAGCAGTTTATGTTCAGATTCACTCACTTTTTGTTGAACAAAATAATGTTGGAACATGTTAGTTTTCCCTTTCTTCCCTTGTGTATTTTCTACTGACACTCAGAAAAGGCACATTTAAAGCCATGCCTATGTTTACAGATGTAGGGAAGCTGGCAGTTCTAATTTTTCAATGTAGGCCCTAAATAGACATTCTAAGCTATATGAAATACATATATAGATTTAAATTACACATTTTAAATCATTATGAGAATAAGTACAATACACTGGAAAAATTATTTAATACAAATTCTGTGAAAATTTTTGTATCTAATATAATAAACTCAGTTTCTCCCAGCAAATTATTATTTGCCATTTTGGTCTTCTATCAAATACAAGAATACTTGTTCAAGCATGCCTACACTGTGGTAGATATTTACTTCTAGAAAGTTTTAAAGTATTCTTCACTGCTGCACTTTATGACCCTTCCCTAGCCTTTACTTCATTCTCCATAAATGTTAGATCAGGGTGCCTAACATGCTGAGACACCAGAGGAAATACTTGCAAGTGTACCTGGGTCAAGATACTTGAAAATGGCCCATTTCACTCTTAGCATGTGTGTTTATCTCCTAGTACAGATACTTAGTATCATAAAACCACTTAAGGTGTAAGTTTCTTTACCTTGTCTTAGAAAGATAGGGTGCCAATTCTTTATTCTGAGCACACGTAGTTTTTGCAGCTGTAAATCAGCTTCAGATAATGGACAAGAAAATCCAATGCTTGAGTTTACAGTGTTTCTCTTGCCAGTGTTCCTGTAACTTTGTTTCCTCACCTGACTCACAATTCTGTCTCTGGCACACTTCTTTCTAAAGCAGTTAAACAAGTGGCAGAGCAACATAAAAGACACTGCTTTGAAAAAACCTGGGTGAAATTAATATAATTCATTAATTGGTAAGAAACAAAAAAATTAACATGAAATAAATTAACTTTATCGTATTTAAAGAAATGAAACATTAGCAGTCTGTGCTTTTCTGAATGCTCCAAAACCTAAGAAAGCTAGGAAATTTTTTGATATGCAGATAATTAGTACTTCAGTCGGATAGCAGAGATGATTGGTTGAGAAATGGCATTTCACCTGAGTACCACTTTTAAGATCATTTCAGTGCTAATAAAGTACATGGCAACAAAATAAATCTCAGCGCAGAGTATGGAGATGCATTTAGATTGGTATGGATCTGTTTTCTCTGAATCTTAAGTGTTTGGATAGTAAATAAGAATGGAAGCATTCTGGCTGTCTCACAAGAATAACTGCTCTAATTTCATATGTATCAGCAGTAAGTGTTTTGGCAGCCATAACCATCATAGTTTAGAACCACCAAATGTAGCAGTAACCAAATGATATTGCAGGGACCTGCAATGTTGGGTTTTTTCGAGATGAAGGAAGGGTAGACAAGAAGTTTACATTCACATCCTTCCCTCTGCTTGTACTCTGGGGTCTCTGCTTATCTACTGTTGTTTTATTCAGTGCAGCTGACACTAGTTATCTCCCCTGTGATTTTTGAGGTTGGATCTCAAGTTGGATGTTTATTATAAATAACTCCCTCAGATAATTTTTTCAGATATAAGGAAAAACAGATTGCCAAAGGGAAAAAAAATATGTTCAGTTACAGATGCTAGTAAGTGAAACAGGCAGTGAGCACTACTAGGATATACTGCCTTAGAATTTTTAAAGAAGTATACAGATTAGAGATAATTTGCAGGAGAGTTTCAGTTATAGCTTTATGGTTGTTACTGTTTCTACTTTGCACAGTTCTTAAATGTCAGATAAGTGCTCTCTTGGGAAATGAGGAGCTGTAATGCTTGAAAACACAAGAGCTGCTGGGTTAAACATCCTTCCTTGAGATTGTAGGTGAAAAGATAACTTCAGAGAATAACTTCTGTGTCACCTGAGGAGACTTCAGTCTCTGGTCACTCATCTGGCTGTTCTTGTAAAAACAAAATTATACTGGTAGTTTTAGACCAACTTTTTAAGCTAATGAAAGGAATACAGTCTGTGTGTTTAATGACTTTGAAAAAGGCGGGCAAATTATAACAGTGGCTCCACAAAGAATATTTTATGTTCCTTACTTTCTTCCCTATCTTTCCATGCCAATCCAATTGCAAACATGCTTTAGTAAAGACCTAGTTTTAATGTAATGATGGCCAAATATGACCAGCATGTTCTGATGGAAATAAAACTGGTAATTTGGTCAGAAACGTGTTTCCATCTGCAATCATGCCCATAGGAGTGCAAATTACTGGACTGTAATGGCATGGAGCCACTACCGTCTTTGGAAATGATGACAGTAATTGTAAAACCCCTCTGCAAACATCAGAAAAAGTTACCTGTACCTCATGATCACTTTCCTCCTCAATTCAGAAGCAAGGGCAAGTAGAAATGCCTTCTTGGAAAGAAATAGATTATTTAGGTGAATGACTATTTATAAAAAATGAGTATATCATTGGCTCAAGGAAAGGTACTGATTGAGTTCTCATGTACGTCAGAAATAATGGCTTTCAATCACAGACATGCTTTTTATCAGACATATCACTGCCACTGTCACCAACATAATCTTTTTCACAAGGAGAGCTGATGGAAGGAAAGTTAACTGTGAAGTTATTAAACTATGACGTTTGTTCTTTTACTCATAACCCCAAAAGAAAAAATTTCATTTCCCGGAGAGTGGAAGTCAGTACAATTTTTAAAAAAATGGAATACACTAATTAGAGATAAGATGAATATGATACAAGAATCATCCAACTCATTTCTATAAATGAGTAATTTATGGAGATTATTATAAAATAAGGTTTTCTGTTTTCAGAAATGGTAGAGACAAATCAAAAAGGAATGTTTCTGTTTGAAGTACCTCCGAATCTAGGAAATTATTGCCATTGATAATAGGTAAATAAAGCACATCTTTCATTGTTAAATTCCGGTTCAGTTTGTTGCACAAGACATCTGTGTTCTTTCCTCTCTTAATATGTATAGATGTTGATAAGATCATAAGGATTCACAGTGGTCTGAAAATTTCATTGCATTACATACATTTCTCAGATTAGTTGATTAAAGCTGTGTTTTTTATATGTGAGGGGCATTCTTTATTTGGTTACATAACAGTCTAAGCTGTCAGTCAGACCTTTCCAGTGTATAATACAGTGTACAGCTTTCTGGATTTGTGAGAAATCACAAACTGAGCCAGATACTTGCAGGCATTGCTGCAGAATAGGTATTCCATAGGGAGACATCCCATAGGTAAGGAAGCCATGCTTTTTTGATGATTAAGTCCTTCCTGGTACTGCAGGAAACACCCGTCATTCACTGATGTTCTTTTTTTTGGAAGGCATGGTTAGCAACACCTTCCACTTGTAGGTTGTTATGATCAGCTGGACAGGTGAAATAGTACTCAGTGTATGGAAGCTCGGGGTAGCATTATATGTTTTATACCACATTCTGGAGCAATGTTTTCAGATTAATATAACACAACTGCCTCAGCTTTTAGTAAAGGAAGTGGCATGAATGGGTATGAAGTGGTATTGTCAGCAAACGGTCAGTTTCTTATCTACTACCATTTGTATGTTCTTGCAGTCATTCCTAAATGTTATAGAAAATCAAAACTGAGTGCCTCAACACATTTATGTTCCTGAATGATGACTAAGAAATCAGAGAGTCAGTCCTTTTAGCATACAGAAGACTCCAGAGACAGATCTCTTTGCATGATTCTGGGAGTTCAGAATCTCCATTTTGGCACTGTTTTAATCGCTTCTCTGTCTCATTATCAGGGAAGTTCCTGTGTCTCTTACTGTCTGCCCCTCTGATTTCCTAAGCCTTGTGCCATATTTGAGAAGGAGTAAATTTGGCCAAAGCTAAGTATTTAAAAAAAAACAAGAAATGAGGGAGCAAAATTTTTCCTCCACGTGATTGAATGGAAATTAATCAAAGACTAAGGTAGTGGAGTTTTAGAAATGTGTATACTATTGAGAAATGTTCTGTTAAGGTGCCTCATTTATGTCACATCCACAAGATATACGTTGTTGATTGTCCTAAACAAACACAGTCTGCAATAAAAATCTGTTCAAATAGATGGTCTGTGAATTTCTAGTTTTAATTTAATGGTTATATTGATGATCTGTAGTTCAAAGAGTTTCTAAGACATAAGGATTTTTTAGTCATATTTTTTTACCAGGGTCATATCATCTTCCTTGAAAGTTAATTTCTTGCCTGAAAATCTCTTTTGGCCAAGTTCCATCCAGAGGTTTCTTATTATATTTTCTGCCAATTTTTAATAGTCTTCATTTTGGCATTCTTTGACAAAGCAAAGCTCTAATAGAAGGGCTCAAGTCCCTCTGTAAGTAGATACAGAGGGGAAGTGTGTGTACAGGATGGCGCTAGGAATTGCAAACCTCATGTTCTACTTGAATTATCATTGGTTGCAGTGTGCCTATATATACTGTGTCATTACAGCAACAGCATCTATTCTTTGTCCTTTTTTACTAAACCAAGAGTCTGTGCTAAAAGAAATACTTCATATCCAGGTACCATACCAAATAAAGGCTTGAGTGCTCTGTATTCTTCTTGCAAGGATACTGTCATGTTTTCTTTAAAAACTTTAGAAAATAAATAAAATGCTTTCAAAAATCCCTAAGAGGAAAGAAAGTTATGTAAGTGTGCCATATTCTGAGATCTGAATAAACTAAACAGCACTTAACTGACTCTCCACTTAGGAGTTCTCCTGCACTGGATTATTTTAGGTCCAACATGATTGCTGTAAAGGTGACATTATGTTTTAAGAGATATATGATGCTGTAGAAAAGTAATGGGCTGTTTCTTTCCTCCTCTTCTGAGCAGTTTTGGTATGAATCATGATGGAATTGGAAATTCCTGTGGGACCAAAGGTCATGAAGCAGCAAAGCTAATGGCAGCTCATATTACAGCAAACACCAATCCTTTCTCCTGGTCAGCCTGCAGTCGGGATTACATCACCAGCTTTTTAGAGTAAGTAATCTCTCAAGAAAAATGAGTTTTCAAAAAATTGACACCTTTTGGGATCAGTTGTAGAGATACAGTGACCTATTCTGATGGTTTACATTTTTATAATGAATAGATGGAAATACAGTCAGTCACTTAAGGCTCTTTTTTTCTGTAGAGCATTGTTTCTATGTAATGGCAAAAGCTTCTTTTGCTCCATTCCCCACCTTAACAGTTCTCTACTGTTTTTAGTCTACTCAAAAGATTTTGAAGTGCTGATCATACCTTATTATTTCATTAATCTGAGAGTGAGAAATAGAGAAGGGAAAAATTTCTGTATGGATCATGTTTTGCATGCATACTTAATGTGAGGGAATTTAATGAAGGGAAGAAGGTTATACCCTGTTCCTTTTACATTTCATTCTTCAGATGTTTTTCATGCAGTCTTGTGGGTTTTTATCTATCAATGTTCTTCAGTGCCACTGGTGAGAATATAAAGATTATAGAAGAGGATGGCATAGATCTTTCTATTCATACCTTCAAATTCTGATAACCTCTACTTCTGTGGTGGTTTTTATCCAGAAGTAGATCACTACCTGAAATTTCACTGTGAAAAAATTCAAACAGTCAAATTATGTTATTCACAAAAATGTACTCCTATCAATTTATATATTGGTATAGATGATTCATAATGAAGCTTTGTATGTGTTTTAAGTTTTGAAGACAAGTAGATATAACCATGAGTTCACCAACAACAGATTCATAACAGATTTTTTAAGTGATGAAGATGGGCTTTATTGGCAGCAAATAACATTTAGTTGGCAGGCTCAGTGTCATCAGTGCAATCATTCCCTTAAAAAATACAGGTTGTTCAGTAATTCAGACACTCACTGTGCTTTAAGAGAGGGACTTAACCCAGTCAAAGGTCTAACCGTGAGGCTACCAAGAACAAAATGAGCATCTCCTCTTCTTTCAGGGATCTAAATTCAGAATAAGATGCTGTCTCCTGTATCTTGTCTAAAGGGACATCCAGACCATCATCCGGACCAAAACCTTTAGGTTGGTTCAAATATAGCTTCCCACAGGATGTAGAGAATCACCGGCTTGGGCTGATGAAGTGTTTGAGCTTCCTATAGAGTCAGCGGGCAGAGACAGACATTTAATGTTGGTGCTATTCAGAGGAAGAAGACTTCTCATCAGTTACTGTGATAGGTTGTAATAGGCATTTTGTATCAGACCACTGAACTGTGTACCCACACAGTTTTATGTACTGGTGTATTTAAGATGAATGTCTAAAATAAAGAAATAAATGAGTAAATCATCCTTACCAAATATGTGTGATACAGGTTTCTCACAACATAATTTCATTTGCTAAGTGGATACATATATATGTATTTATTTAACACTAGCATTATTTTAAAAAATATAAATAGTTATTTTGTTTTATAATTACCAGTTACTTACGTCACTTCAATACTCTTCCCATTAGTAGTCTTACTAGTATGTCATTGTGGCCTGGTTTTAACTATGAAAAACATTATGGTTTTTGTATCTCTTCTAAGATTATTTCACAGCTTTGTAGTTCTGACTGTAAGCTTACAGTTCAGGTATTTCCTTGAAGTATTTGGGAGATTGTTCTTCTTGTTACACNGTTGTCTGTTGATGAGGACATAATTCAACATAAAGTGAAGAAGTTATTTCTTATTTATGGATTTTGGGAAAGGAACAGGATAAAATTCTCTGTCTTGTGTTATTATGCAAATATAATAGAGCTGGACATTTGTTCGTAATGTCCCTGCACAGTTTCAAATTTTAGCCTGATGTATGCAGTGGTCTTTCAACCTTTTACTGCCAGTTAAAAACATTCTTATCTTGACGCTTTTTACATTGTGTTTTTAAAATGGATTTATTTTATTATTTACTGTTAGCATCTCCAATATTCTTTTCCATTTCATAGGTTTGAGTTATGGCTAAGTTTAATTTTGAAGTCTGTAGGATATCAGTAAAATTGCACTTACATTAACATAAAGCCTGAAGTATTCTGTTGAATCTATTCCCATAGTTCTAATCTCCTCAGATTTTTAAAGATACATCATTGCCAGTGTTTGCAACTCTACTCAAATTACTACCACCTATGAATTAAGAAAAAAAAAATCATTACTGAAGATACTAAGTGATATTTGAGCTAGAGTAAAACAAAAATCCATGCATAGAAGATTCAATAATAAATTACGTTTTATAATACTTTAGCTGTATTTTTGTAACCTGGAGTGGAGATGTTTTTTTTTTCAAAGCCACCTTGAACATGCATTATTTTACACATTGCAATTTTTATAGATTTTCCAGTTGTATAGAATACTGTGTTAAATACTGTTCTAAGAGTCAAATATAACTTTTCTTTCATCTACTAGTTCTGGAATCTGTTTTTAAAAATGTCAGATTTCTCAGATGTGATCTGTTCATTATAAATCTGTGCTTCTTATTGTCTGTGGATCTAATATCCTATAAATGAATTGATACATTTTTCCTTAAAATACTTTTTTGTTTTGTAAGGTAGAGTAGGCTGTAAAACTGTAGTTTTTTCTCCCGGTTTCTAGTTTCCTCACCAGCTTTTATGCCATCTCAATGACAACAGGAAGCTGGTAGAGTAACACAAGTACCTGCAGGACAACTGTAAGAACCGAAAATCACTTCTTACCCATTCACACCTTTCCTTAAGACCGAACATTGTAAGAGCAGATATATTTCAGTTGCAGGTACTAACCAGTTAGCAAGAAGCAAAGAAAAATAGAAATGTGGCAACATTTCCTTGACTGCTTTTAGAATAGCAGAAGAGTCTGCATCCTGATGGGAAAATTTTTTTCCCTAATATTTCTTCATAACTTAGCAACAGGTGAGAAAAATGCTGACATAGAGCTTTAAAGGCCAAGCTGGTTTGGAATTAATTTAGCTGTGTCTAACAAGAAAGGTAGGACATGAGAGTATTAAATGCAGATACCCAAGCAGAAACCTGGTCTGTGAGACCTTTTAGATTTATGTCTTTGGATCTTGGTTCACGTTTGGGCCAGGCTATCATGGTACCACATTAATACAAGTGGAATGAATTTTGATAGAATCTCATTATGTGTTCACAGTATTTTATGGTAAGGTAGATTAATGTAGATTTACTCATTTACCAGCTCAGGTCACCACTTGCTACAGCTGTTTTGCACTGAGGAGTAACCAGTAAGTATCACCTGGAAGGTATCAGTTCAGTCAGGCAGTAGTTGGGAAAGCAAATTATTTTGCGGAAGTGCTGGAAAGAGGATGGAAAGGGGATGAATATGGTTCAAAGGATGAGAATAAGACAAAGCAAGTTGTGTATTGCTAATAGGTCTACCAAAACTCTCAGCAAGGATGCTCAACCAGCACAGATATGGTAATGGCCAAAGGAAATATTTTTTTTTCTGGAGAAAACATTCCTTGAAGCACATAATAGCTGTTGTCTGCCAAGCTTATAAAAGCTGTTGTCTATCAAGCGTTTAGGTAGAGTGAAAGATTGGCATAATTCAGTTTATCAACGGAATTGTTCATAAGTGCTTTGCAATGGCTTTAATTTCGCTAACATTATATGGAACTAATTACAGTTTTACTGACTGAGAATTGAAGGCTTGGAGAGCAGTGTCAAAGGACAGAGATTCCCATGAAATGAACAGAAACCTGCAATATCTGTTCATAGGAGAAAAGAACCAAGCCTAAAATTATTTTTAGTGACTGAAAAACCATTAATATAAATTTCCTTCCATGCAACATGTGTGTGTATGTGTTACTTTTATGTTTTGTTATAACAAAACCTGGGAGATTTCTGGAATCAGTTTATTTTTCTTGTCAGTATCAGGGGTGGAGTTAAAAGAAGCAAGATGGCCAACTTTATCTTTCAAAGGCAGGATTGTCTTTTGAAGATGGAGGAGAACCAAGAGTCTTAAATTATTTCAGTAAGATTTATCACAGGAAATTCTTGGGAGACCTTCTATGATTGCCATACAGCAAGATTTAGATCTTAGACTACAACTTTCTAACTCTGGAAGGGAGCCAAAACTGTCTTGGTGCAAACAAGCCCATGCAGACGATATTGAAAAAAAATTAAAACTCATTCACTGTTCTGGTCCAGACATCACCTGCCCAAGAATCTTGAATATACAAGTGGACATGCAAGGTAAATACAGGATACGTCTGTATATGCCTCATATACTATCTATGGCACACTGGCCGGTTCCCTCCTACTCCAGAAATGTAAAGTAACTTCTGAAAAAAAAATATAAACCAAGACTAGTTTTTAAAGGTAAGATCACATCAATCATATCAAAATTTAGTATCTCTTTATACAAATCAGTGGAGAAAATTTACATTCAGTATTATGTGTTGACCTACACTTTGGATTATAATTGCTTCTTTCCAATAAGTTATACTAAGATTTAGATTTTTTTTTTTTTTTTGTTAACAGGTAATTAAATAAAAAAGCACCTGTCCTCAAAGATTTCTTGAATTTTGAAAGTTTTTACTTTTTTTTGAAAGTCTCTTACGTTTTGCTTAGAAAGCTACCTAGTTGAAAAAAGACCGAAGATTTTCAGTCATCACGGGGTGGCAATATGGCTTTGAGTGTTGACTTTGCAAGGATTACTCTTTGTCTACCTTTTGAGTTATTTAAATATATTGAAATTGTAAAGGGCAGAATCAGCAGCATATTTCCATTAACTTATTAGTGGAATATCTGATGAAATAAATGATTGGTTCAGTATTTTATAGCTGAGTATCTCCTGAATTCTTAAAACCAGATTTTGGTAGGAGGATGGTTTTAGTAGATGAACCAATAGATTTTTCTTAGTATGGCTGCTGAATAATTACTCTAATGAATAAAATAATGCTTTGAAATGCAAGAAAGTATGGGGGATAGTATGCATTAAAGAAACAGCCAATTACTACCACCAAGCAAAAGGAAAATTGTGTGTGATTGAAAGATTGTGCAAAATTACAAAGCTTTTTAAATGAAATACATAATAAGACACGGCCAACCTTGCATAAAAGATTGGAAAGAAGAAGGATTTATCAGTAGACTGAGTGGTAAATGTGAATTTCCCTAATATTCAAGGAAGTTTTCATTTAGTAATTGCATTTGGCTTCATTTTGATTTTAAGCACATCACTCCAAATCACACTCGTGTCACTTATGTCCAGATTCTCCAAATATTTATGCTTAGATCTGTAGACTACTGAGCAATGTGCAGAGTTTACCCATTAATGCCAAGTAAAGTAGAGCAGCTTTTGTAACCTGTACAGAACTATACTCTGGTGCTCTTAAAAAATCAGTTTTTATTATAAATATGAAGTAAGGATTCTGTTAGGAGCCAGATGAATTGGAATGTAAATAATTATTGGTTTGATTGGCATATATATGTAAAAATGCTCTGTGTTTTTTGTTAATAATTTTTACTATTACTTTTTCCTTATTTTATGGGTAATTTGGTATCAGAATTAAATAAAACATTATGCATACTATCAATGTATTTATGTATATGATTGTTTAGCTATAACAGATATTCACAAATATTTACAAGACATTTAATTTGTGATCATTAAGTGTAGCTTGCATTGTGGTCCACATCATTTTTATGAATGAGGCCATTCTGTAACATTCAAAACCAGTTTTCAGAACCAGGGTTCTGGGATATTTTCTTCAGCCGTTGAAGGAGCTGTGTTATACTGTGTAAGCTGGGATATTTGGGAATAGATACTGTGATGGGAACATAAATGCTGAGAGATCTTCATCCATGGTTTTTTCTTTTTCTCTTTATTGGTCTTGGGTACAACTGTGATAGCTGTGCTTGAGGTGGTGATGCTGAGTTTTGTCTTGTTCAGTCTGTAAAGGTATAGAAACACTGAATTCCTGGTTGGTGTTAATTTGGTTGAGCAATTAGCAGTGATAGCAGTCTGAAATCTTAAGCTTTCCTAGAATGTTCTAGAATCCTTGATATCCTTTCAAACAGAAGAAAAAATTGCTGTCCTGTGATATTAAAAGACAAAAAAAAAAGTTTAAACTACATTGTAGAGTGCTTTAAAATGATCTCCGGAGACACTACACTGGAATACTGGGATGAAATGACATCAAGCTTAGCTATTTTTTAATTGAAACAAGTCCCAGTACATCCCATAAAACTTCACAAAATTAACCTAAAATTAGGAAAATGAGAAAGTCATTGAGCATTAGTAGTACCTTGTAGAGTAATAGAATGTAACGATCAGTTCAAGATCGTCTTATTTCTGTTGCAGACATTAAAGATTTATCTACCCCATGTTCAAAAATGCATATGCTGTGCAGGGATATCCTGTAAAATTTTTGACTTGGTGTATATGCTTCCTATATAAGATAAAATCACAAAGCACAAAAGCAATTGTGAGTAGAAATTTTCTGAAATTGTGGATATGAAGGTATTTGGGGCATTCTCTCCTATCTTTTTAAGTCTACGCTTTTGTATGCCTGAATAATAGTAACTATTAGATCTCTGTAAAGTTCTCAAGAACCATTAGTCTTCTTGGACCATTTTGGTTAATTCCCCTAGATTTAACATAAATTTTTTTTTCAAGTATCTGGGTTTTGCTTTGATGGAACAAAGAGAGAAGAACAGGGACATACACACAAGAGTATTGGACCATTCCCAAGTCCTGTAAAAGTTTTCTGGAAAGGTTATATGGTCCTCAGCCTGTATTCATCCTTTGCACAGCTTTGGTCAGACTTTTCATTACCAATGGAAAGTCTCTGGTTTTATTAATGTGTTTATAAAGATCATGCCATTTCTTTTCCAGGATACTTCAGTTCCCGCAATACTGTATCATGGGTCAGATTTGCTCAACTGCTTGAGATAAATAATGGAACTGAAGCAGAAGGGAAGACAGAAATAAATTTTCAGTCTAGAAGTTGTCATATAACGTAGCTAGTAAAAGAATGACTTCTCAGTAGTAATTTTCTCACCTAATTACTACAGCAATATTTCATTATGGTGCAAATCTGGTAATTAGAACAGAAGAGTCATATTTTTATATTCAGTACAAGGATTTTTGACTTGCTTTTCTGCAATTATGTGTCTTGTAGAGTAGGTAGAGATTTTAATTTACAAGTTTAGTAAATTTAAAGATTTAGAACTGATTCTGTAATCTAATTTGGGCAGGGGTACGTGTGCCTGTGGAGAGAAGTCACTGAAGGTAATGAGGTTTTTTATATGCTGTGCCCTTGGCTGTCTGTTTACAAGATCACAGTTTACAGTCATCTTACAAACTCTGCACTATTGGAATCTATGGAAATGTTCCCATCATATGGCAATCCTAGCTCAAGCTGATGCCAAATGCTAAACTTCACACTGCTTGTTTAAGCAAAGATTCTATCTGCAGTTTAGTCCAGACACTGCAGAAAAATCAGCTTGTATGTGGGTTCCTTTAATACTGGAATTATTAACATGCACTCCTCATACACACAAAATACAACACTGAAATATTTGAAGAGACTGAAGGATGTTTTCCCAACTTCTGCTACTAGAAAATATATATACTTGCAAAAATTACATGGGTTAAAGGGGAAAGTACACTATTTTTAATGCCAGAACCACACAGTTGGTATTTTAAAAGTAGATTTCGGCTGAGGGGATGCATGGCTGTGGTGTGTATGCATGCATGCAGGTGAATCAGACCAAATTCCTTGGAATTTGTCACCAAATACTGTATTTTTTCCAGTATTTACCTCGTTCTTGCATTAGTTGCTATTTGCCACCTTCTGAAGTGGTTGGCAGATGTTTGTTTTCTCATTTTTCCAAAGGATCTTTTGTAGTATTTTGAAGACTTGATCAAAATAGGGTTAAAATGAGAGCATAAAATGTGTCTTTAAAGGAGGCTTTTTGCTCTTTTTTATCTGCAGATGAAAAGTATAGAAAATTGGAGATCTCCAAAAAACAGTGTAGAACATTCACTTCTGAAATTATGTTCCTTTGGCAAGGTGCATGGAAAAGATTTGGAAAAAAACAGAACATAAGTGCTGGCAAAATTGGTAGGAATGTCGGAAAAAAATTTTAAGTGTTGGCATAAGAATTCTTTGAAAATCCTCACTTATTCACATGTGAAATGAAAGTAAAAAAGCATCTGTCCTCTTTTATGCACACTGACCCAATAAAACTAAATAATTATATTTAGCAAAGTACAAAGTTTTCTAAACAGAACTCTGTCTGCTTTTGGCTTTCTTTGTTATTTATTCCACTACACTAAAATATTGTGGTTAAATATGGGCATATTTTGGAAAAAAACCATCAACCACTGAACAAAACAGAGAATATAAAAAGAAAATATTGAAGTTTTCGAAGATGATTCTTTTGGTTCTAACATGAAATTTTTAAGACTAAATACAATAAAAAGCGGTCTTGGACCCATACAAGTTTTTTCACTCACTCTAGTGTTAGGTAAATTTGAAGTTCCTGCAGAATTTTTGCCTCTGTAACCATTTTCTTCACTCAAATGGAAGAAAAGCTTGCATATTAAGGTCCTGATCCCATAAACATTTTTTCATGTTGAAACTCAAATGTGTTCTAGTTTTACATAAACCAATTGAGCTGCTCATGTCTGTAAGATTATACTTAGCTGTTTGAAGGATCAGAAGGGTCATTGCAAATTGTAAACCGAATTTCTTGTGTTTGCTTAATTTGTTTATTTTTCATTTAATGACCAAATGTAGCTGTTCTTCAGTGAAAACACTTAGGAGTCCTAAACCAAAAATGAAAATCAGTCTTGTGTGGCTCAGAAATTATCACACTTTTAAAAAGGATAATTTATGAAATTATTTCACAATCTAAAATAAGCATTTTTTAAAATAATGATGATGAAAAATTATTTTAATTTCTTAATTACCTCTAAATATTTTCTCTTGTTAATATGGGTGTACCTTTTTACTGTCTGTTTATTGCCATCATATTTGTTTCACACCCAGCACTGTTAAAAGTAAGAACTAGATACATAGTATCATTACTGTGATTTACAGTCAGTAGAATTCCTAATTGATTTGGTCCTTTATGTTGAACAGTTCGGGCCGTGGTACTTGCCTTGATAATGAGCCTCCCAAGCGTGACTTTCTTTATCCAGCTGTGGCCCCAGGTCAGGTGTATGATGCTGATGAACAGTGTCGCTTCCAGTATGGAGCAACATCCCGCCAATGTAAATATGGGGTAAGAAGTCTTAATCCTTATGCTGAGTGTTCTGCTTAGTCATTTGTATATATTCCTTTAGAACGTAAATCTTCAGTTAGTTGTAGTAGTGGGTTACAGATTTCCAATAGCATATCGGGTGCCATCATTTGTAAGCAAAGGGTTCCTTTTAATCCTTATGCTGCATCTTTTGCTTGAGCCGTTTGTATGTGCTGTACACTAAAATGTGGGTAACGATGAGCCGGGTAAGCTGTTCCTTAATTGTAGGGAAAAAGAGAGCCCAGAACACTCGATCCTGATTCTTGTTAAGTGTAATAGAGAATTTTCTCTTAATTCAGTTAGTTGAGATCAGGTTTGTGTTGTATTAATCTTGAAACATGAAGTCTGTTGTGTTGGCTTTAACCTTTCAGTATAAAGCTACATTTTAAAATTACTTTTGTACTTGTATTGATTTGTCAGATCTGATTTTATTTTCTTGTTTGTTTGTTTGTTTGTTTTTCCCCTGACATTGAGTCTATTGCATCTCACATTATTCAGATATCTTTTTTGAAAGATGAATTATGGTTATGGGAACAGACGAACATGAAGCTAGATAGCTGGATAGAATACTGAGTAACTAAAGATTTGGCTGCAAGTACCAGTGTGCAATAATTAAAGTAAATAAATTTACAGTAGAAATAAAAACCTTCACATGTAGGTCATTGTGTTACAAATGTTTACTTAAAATCTTCCAGCCAACAGTATGTAGTTAAAGGACACATTCTGCTATGCTTCTTATGAAATAATCAGCTGAGACCACACTAAGTAAACATTAAGAACATATCTTATGGTTTAAAAGTAAATAGTTTTAATAATTTAAAATGTTTAGATTATTCAGATAAAATAATTAAATAATACAAAGACATTCCATATTTAATATCTCTGGGGTGATAAATACAGTATTATTCTTGGGATGTCTCTTTGACAGATTGCATTTTGGAAAGGATCTAAGAGCTGTATAGCTGGCTGACTAGCTCTGGGTCTTCTGATTCCGCATCAAGCCTCTTTTGGCCTTTATTGGTTCTCTTCAAGTTCTCACTTCCCATCACTATTCTTTAATGGCCCTATTTCCTGTCTCTTCATCTAAGTTGTACCTTTTTTTAATTTTCTTTTTTTCTTACAAATTTTCACCACAATCTTTTATTTGCAGACTAGGGAAATCTGCAGGTATTTAATCTATGATTTATAGCACAGTCTTTGGAGACATATTGCATTTTAAATTAAACTGGAAAGTTCATAATGTGCAAAACCTAGCTTTTCCACATATATGTAGGTTTTTTTAAACACTGTTAAACTATGTAACCATTGTTATGATGATTGTGCTGTACAGTGCATTTTCTTTCTTAATCCAGTTTCTAAGTCAGAAATAATTGGAAGTAATGAAGATGTGTAGGTTATCTTCGCTTTTTGCCTTCTGCTTTCTTTTTTTTTTTTTTTAAGTTTTTTTTTGGATTCCCTTAGAGTTACCGAAAAGACACTGACACTTAATTGAGGCAACGTCTTCATGAAGTGAAGCTTCATTACCACACCTCTGAATTATATAGGGTTTTGTGTTCCATCTGTGTGCCATCAATGTGAACATAACTTCCAAGTGTCTCAGAAAATAACCACCCTATTTTTTATCATAGGATTCAAACTGCATATATTAATAAATAAGTTATTGTAGAAGTCTGGTAATATCCATTCTAAGAAATAATATGCATTTAAAATAGTATCTACATTTAAAAATATTATCTGCCATGGCTATAATGCTCTGCAAATGTGACCATGGTGATTATTATCTTAGAGATTTGAAGTGGTAATTTTGAAGTGGGGAGGGGAAACAGATTTTGGAGGAGTGTGGCGCAGATGAAAAATACCTACCTAAAATGATTTATTTACATATGAAAGGATTTTAGGACTGAATAGTGAAACTAGATCTAAATCCCAGGACAAGCTAAACTGAATGCTCAACTCTGTTATTATCAAAAGTAAACAGTCAGTGCTATTGATATTTCTTTTCAGTGTACTTTTCACATGAAGATGCCATAAATAGTTCATGGATCTTTTTCTAACAGACACATGTGTAACTAACTCCTTTCCAGCATTTCTTTTAGCCCTTTTAATTTAAAGTGTCTAGTAAAAAACGGTGTAGAGCAGGTTTTCCAACAGGGGGTTTAGTGACCCAAAAGGAAATAGATTCCGAATCTCAGAGTAAATTGCTTGCTTTTTTTTCTCTTCCTCATGTTCTTTACTGATTCTTAGTGGCAAGCCATGACAGAGAAACGGTTGAACTCTCAAATCAAAGACAAACACTCTTCAAGTCTCCTATGGCCTGTGATATACCTGTTGATATAATTGATATTTTTAAAGTAACTTGGAAAATTTTCACATTTTTTCTGCTTAGGAATTCTGCCATAATCTTTTAACCTTTAGAAAAACTACTTCTTTCATGTAGCTTTAATGGTAATCTATGTTTCTTGCCTTTTCTCCCTTATTTCCCCATCCACTCCCTCTGGATCTTTAGTTAAACTGTTTGTTGCTTTAGATCATATATAATGTCTTAATTCTGCAATGACTTTTTCACAGTTAAAGTTGGAGCTGTTTTTTTTTTGGGAACTTGAAGCTAAATACACGGAGAGGTGTTCGACCAATTAAAGCATCAGAACTCAATTACAAAAAGGGACTGCAAGTTTCTGCTTTTGTGTGTGTTTGTTTACTGAAAAGGGGACAATTTGGCAGAAAAAGGAGCTCTTCAGTAGTTTTGATGCGATTTTAAGGACTACTCCTAATTAAACTGTTCAGTTACACTTGGACAGAACTCTTCTAGCAAAAGCATTGCAGCTATTGGTCATAGTTCTCTGTGTTGTTAAGCACATTAAGTGAGACGAATTCAAAGTGATGCCTTAGCTGTTTGAGCTGAAACAATAAAGCTATATATCAGCACGTAGACAGTGATCCTTCTAGTGTTAGGTGTGCATTGTTCTTTATACGATACTATACTATGCTATTCTATATACTCTACTATATCCCTTCTGGTACAGGAACAATTTAACAGAATTTAGGTGAAGAAATGGGTGTTTTGAATAAAGAAGTGAAAGGCAATGTGTCAAGCTATTTAAAGTGTTTCAATTTTAGGGTATATTTTCACACTCAGGAGAATGTTAAATTTATGACTTAGAGTGAGCCAAATTCTAATGGTGGAAATTGCGCCATTTAATACTGATGCATAGCTTTTTTGTATCTTATTGGATTCACTGCAGTGGAAGATTATGAGGATGTTAGAAACAGTGCTAGTTCCTCTTCAGTTATGTAACTGCTGGATATCCTGCATCTTCTAGGATGATGCAGTGTGGATTTTCCTCTGCTGATTGTCAGATGTGTCTCAGTTCTCTGCTCTGTTTGTGTGTTAGTTCCACTGGTCCTTCAGAACCTCCTTTAGTCTTTTGGTTTAGGTGATTGTAAGGGGAATTTTTTCATTGACTTCTGATCTCCTTATCCTTTGAGCACGTGCCTAGTAACAGTTGGCTGTTGGCTGACTCTCGGTTAGCTCAGGAAAGAATTCCAGTCTTGACTTTGAGTTTCTCTACTTTATGAGTTTAAATAATACCTGGAAAATGCCTGACTGTAACTTACTGATTTTGTCGTTCAAAATAATGCTTTGCTTTAGAGCTGGTCCCTACATTTTTAAGACAGAGGCTAAAACCTCAGACATTTTAAAAGCAGTTAATACTTTATGCATATGGTTGGTATTGCTGTGTTGCATTTTACGATCTGTGAAACTGCTGGCTGCTAGCAGCAGGGTTTCAGAGATAGTAGCTTGCAATTATTTGGTGGGGTTTTTTTTTTGCATTTTATGCTTTTTCACCAGCATTGGTCAGCTGACTTTCAAATCCAGCAGAGTAAACAAATTGCTATACACTTAAAGTTCTACAATATTTCCAGTAGGGCAAAAAGCCTGAATTGCAATTGACCCTTGTAATCAGGTCATACAAATTTCAACGTTTGTGAATTAAACTGTCAGTTTTCTCATGAAATACTGATGTGGTTTACTCCAGTTAAATAAAGAGCAGTAGTATTAAGCTTGGTGTAGGGGTTATATAGGAAGGTAGAAGCAGATTCTGGAAGCTGATGATTTTTCACAAGGAAAGGCAGAGAAGCCAAACCATTTGGTGTATCTTTGCACCAAAGCTCCTTTTGTTCCCTCACCACTGATACTATGGCTAGCATAATGCATTTTGTTGAATTTGGACATAATATCTTAATAACTTACTGTAAAGTACCTTTTTTGACCACAGCTTCATATATCATGCCAGAACTAAGTCGCTATATACTTCTTGTTTGTTAGCTGAGCGTAAGTAGTTTCCTTAGATGGATTTACATTGCATTGCTCACAAAGTGGTGTTGAAAGTATGTGAAGTATGTGTAAGGAAAGAGAGGACTTGAAGATCCTGGTATCATACTCTGTCAAATTTTTTTTTTTTTTT
>VZRQ01000602.1:517673-581193 GCA_013397975.1 Machaerirhynchus nigripectus
TTGGTGCTTCCCAAGGTCTGGCTAGTCAGTTGAAAGAACTTTCATCAATATTGTGCAGGCCTTCAGTGTTACAAATTATTAAAGTTTCAAGATTTTCCTATATAAGGACTTATATAAGGACTTACAGGATTGTGTTGTAATTTAATAAATTTTCTTCTCTCTTTTTTCTAAGTTTATGTTGTGTATAGCCAAGGGAAGATCCAGACATTTTCCTCTTTCAGGAACCTAAAGTATTTTTGCATCCTTTTTTGGACAAGTTCCTTCAGCCCCCTTTTTGTCTTCCTTAGCACTATCTGGTCTCCAAACTCCTCTTTTCCTTCTTTTCTGCCTTTGTTTTTCTCTTCCTCTCTCATAGAGACACAGATGTCAACACCAATATGCCTGCATCTTATGAATGCTGTTAAAAAAGTGCAAGGTGAAGCTGGTGATCAGAACAGCAGGAGTGCATTAGATGATTGTAGAAGCAGTAATGAGATTCCAGATACCAGAATGTTGTTTGAGTAAAGTTGAATAGGTTGGGTGAGTTTGAAAGGGAAGATGGTACTTGGGGGTGACTGACTTTGTAGGGTTCCTGTAGTTTCCCTAAGGTTCACAGAAGCACCCAATATTTAGGAAAGAATGTTGGTAGCAAAATATTTTTGTATCCTATTCCAGATTCTTTTGGCATGTTGTGATTTATAACATGCTGTACCACTTAATGAGCTTTTGGTAGTGAAGCACTAAAATGGTAACTTTTGGCAGCTTATCTTAATGAAACTTTGAGCCTTCTGAAGTTCACTTACTGATTAGGGTCTTCTAGTTTTAGTCGAGTTGTCAGCTGCATTTCAGCAGTGAGGCTGAAAATGCTCTGTTGATGGTTTTCAGGTCTGAATTGCAATTCAGACCTGAAAGCTAATTATTTTTATGCTGTATTTTAGCAAATGCTTATCAACAGATGCAGCATATTATACATTAAACATGCTGAAGTAACAGACAAACCTAATTAGGAATTTTAAAATTTTATGAACAAAAGGTGAACCTCCCAAATTATCACAATTTAATATGCCTTGTGAATGTATTCCCATCTTACTTTTTAAAAAATTTTATGGGCTGAGCTGCTCATATTTGTTGGAAGCTTTCATTAGTTTTGAAAACAAGAACAGCGCAGCAATTTGATCTTTGCTCATATTACTGAGTTTTCATTGTGCTGTTTTGTAACAATTTATGATGATTATGATATAGGATGCTTAGATATTACATAATTTGAAATGCCTAAATGTAACTCTGCATGATGCAACAGAAAGAGGCTCCATCATTTACAACAGTTAGGCCAAAAGAAGGTAATTTGATTTGCTGTGTTTTTTTCTCTAGATGGGTTCAGCTTTGTTTAATTTACTGCAAATACAAGCATCCGAATTCCAAACTGAAGTCATGGAGCCCTAAGATACACCGTTACAGGTTGTCATCTATCTTGTCTTGATCTTGTGGAAGGCCTCAGCTTCAGTTTATGTTTCCTGGATTTTTAAAACTTTTCCCTTGTTTGCTTTATAAATTAGTAGCTACTAAATCCAGACATTTGAAGACTGACATTGAGGTCCTTTATTAATTTTCAGAGTATGCTTCTTTCTCTTAGTTTCATTAAATTATTCAAACAAATATAATGTTGGCAAAAGATATGTTAGCTTCATCTTTCTCCACGGAGGAAAAGACTACCCTAAAAGGGTCACCTGTTGGTGGGTGGGTGTGGGTGGGTGAATATGCGTGCTTTTGTGTGTTGTGTGTGTGAAAAAAGCAGTATACTTTCTGTTAGTGATTTTGGGCCTGACTTTTTCAGGGCAGTTTCTCATGTTTTTAAGTCTGGCTTATTAAAAACTATTGATTAGAGATGTTACAGATAGTGGTGGGAGTAAGGAAATAGCTCCAGTCAATGGCTAACGTAGTAGCGGGTATAGGGTTTGTGGGGTTGACCTGGAGAACAGAAAGCTTCATGAACCTTAGTCAGAACTTTGTTTTAACTTTCCAAGGTCAGCTGAAAATAAAGAAGACATAGCCATAGGAGTACCTGGTATAAATCCATTTTCATTTAATGAAAACAGCACAGATGGATTTTTTTTACTTCTTTTTAGGTATCTCGTTTGTTTTCAAATGACTATCAATG
Source organism: Machaerirhynchus nigripectus (assembly GCA_013397975.1). Classification (NCBI taxonomy): domain Eukaryota; kingdom Metazoa; phylum Chordata; class Aves; order Passeriformes; family Dicruridae; genus Machaerirhynchus; species Machaerirhynchus nigripectus. The sequence continues at coordinate 519,811 of VZRQ01000602.1, forward strand.
TTATTTTTTATTTCATGTACAGGGTGATGGACAGTATACTTCAGTCTGCATTTTCTTTTAAATGCAGTACAGCAGGGAAAAAGAAACAATATCTTAAATAAGTTTGGTTATATTTAAAAGGTATTACAAAAACCCTTTCATTTCTTGGGCTTAATGTAAATTACGTCCAGAAATTGATACGTTGTGTTATTTTTGTGAATCTTTGGTGCTATTAGTAGTTTTTCTTTGAGGAAGTATTCTGTTGATTTTAGGATATTGTATATCTGTCTCAAGCAGAACTCCTTTCTGACTTAAGTAGAGGTTTTGCTCCAACATTAATAGTATGATAAAGCCCATAGTAATTTTACACTACTACCATTTTGTCTTTAGGGATTTACTGAGGTACATTCCTGCTGAAATTACAGTCTGAAAAAAGACTATCAGACCATGTCAGTAATAACAAGTTTTAATATACTGCTTCTCAAAACAATTTAGGAATAAATATTTTTCTTATTTTGTGAAGTAGGGAGGTGAGATGACATGCTTGGAACCTTCCTGCAGACAGATGAATGACTAAAATAGTTTTGGAGTGCTGTATTCATTAATTCACACTGTTGAGATGGTTATCTGTTTGGAATTCAAATGTCAGGCTGGTATTAGATCAGTGAAGTTAGGAGAGTCTAATGTACCAGAGAAGCATGAATAGACAGAAAGAATCCTATTGAAAGAAAGCTCTCCGATGCTCTCATTTGTAGATCTGTTAGGCTGGCAAAGACATCTTAATTATTTCTTCCACTTATATGATAATATATAGAAGGTATACTTGTGTAGGCAGAAGTGGAATGCTGCACATAAACTCTGGATCAAAAAACAGAATTCTGGATTCAAATCATTGTGAAACATAGATGTTTTAAAACTCCAGACTGCTAGCCAGACCTGATTTTTTGCTTTTGTCCATATCGGAATGTTCGAAATCTTTTGTTTCTTAATGCAATTGAATGTTTTGATTTTCAGAGCACTGAAACAAACTCCACAAAGTCAGAAGAGCTGTTAATTTAGACATTTGAACTTGGTCAGATCTAAAGTAAATAGGAGGTCACAAGTAGAATTGTCACAGTCAGATGGTTTTAATTACTATTTGACAATGTAAACCACACATGAAGCATGAATGAGTAAATTCCACCAATTTTGTTCAACAAAATGAGGAAGTAAATTAAAGGTTAAAGTAAATAAGGCAGGATTATGACAGGAGGACCTCATACTGTGTATGAAAAGAATCCATTTTAGGTTTTCACTTTGAAATCCATGCTGTATTGAAGTTTGGATTCATGGTTGATTTTGATGTGAAATTGATTTTGTGTTGAATTTTAGCACCTTAGTGGCTGTGAAATTTGTAATCTAGTTATATTTTTCAAGAAGCTTTGTGATGTGTCTTCTGTTACTTTGGTGTTTTATTTTAATTAATATATTTATTTATGTGTATCTTAATTTGAAAACTTTTCACCTGAGTGACAAAAAATTCTCTCAGAGTTTTAAGTTAAGTAAATATTTATACTGCTTGCATTTCTTTATTGAAAAAAAAAAAAAGAATTTGAAAAGTTCTGCCTTGGCTAGACTTTTACAAGTGGCAGTATTTTTCCTAAAAGAGGCTTAATAATTTAGTTTAGGTTTTCATAGAGCCAGGCACTAAATAGGATGAACTAACTTAGGCCTAATTGTCAAAAATTGGATGGAAACTCCAGGAATCATCAGTTTTCAGTCCATATAATTTCACACCATTCTTACAGTTTATTTTTTTTATGGATTATGAAGAAGATACCTTGCTTCTGCCAGTCATGAAACTACATACACTGTATTAACAATCCTGCAAGAATGGCACCAGCTGATTTTGAACTTCATAAATAATTTTGCATTTTTCAAGAAAAGATTCTACTGTTGAACTGTTGCTGCAGCCTCTAGTGAGTAATGTATAAATAAATCAATTTGCATATATAGTACGATGCAAGAAATGAGAGACTCAGGATAAAACATAACAGTTGTTCCTGTTGATTTGTATAGAACACATCATATAGATATATGATAGATCTTACTCATTACCTGAGAGAAACAATGAATCTGGAGGGGAGTGGACAATAATTTATTCACACTGTCTTTTTCTTTTTCTTTCAAGTGTCACTATAGAATCTATACAATGATTTTTTGTAGTGTATTATTTCAAGCAGCAGTTAAATAAAATGAAACTGTAAGGATTATCATAAGGTAATTTTAAAGATCTTGTTCTATTCCAAATTCTAAAAAATATTTTAACATACAAAATACATATAAGGAAGTTGTGAACTCTTGTGCAGATCCCAAAGTAATACAGCAAAGATTATTGTGTAAGTAATTTATTGTGAAAGCAAACCTCTTCTGATTCTTTTGTGCATACACAGCTGAATCCAAGAGCAACTGAAACAACTGTGAAGATTTCCTGTATTCACTCAATTTTGGATCATGCCCACATTATGAATTTCAACTCTTAGCTAGTTTTAACAATTTATCTCCAATGTCATCAGAACAGGCTTAATTTAGATCAGTAAATGGGCAAAACTAAATGAGAAAATATGGTAGGAACAAAAAGATTATTTGAAAATCTCAGTTAGTTTAACACTGACAACATAGGGAAATAAGGCTAAATCATGAAAGAGCAGCTGCAAATCTAAAAAGCCTAAAGGAAGGATTTTAGTACATAGGTTAGTTAGTTCTAACTACACATGCAATGCTTTAGCAAATGTTGCAGAAGAGGAGTGCAGGTAGTCTGCGCTCAAAACCTTTCTTTTTACATAACAGAAAGAAAAGTAATTGTTGCTGTTTCATGCCTTAAAATTAATGGTATCCTTTTTGGCAGGTAATTTTGAGACAGATAAAAACCTTAATGGGGACACTGCAGCTCATCCAAAGACTACTTCTATAACAACACTAAAATATACTAAGCCCAGTCTTAGCACAAATCAAGAAAAAAGCAATTATAAAACATTACTTACATGACAGGTGTGAAAACCACGTTATTGTCTAGTTTTGATGCTTCCAGAATGTTTTATTTGGCAGAATATTCTTCGGCAAAATATAGTGGCTTCAAAATAGCTGCTATCACAACCATCTTTAGATTTCTCTCTCCAGGCTATGTCTTAATTGTCTCTGTTCAAAACAAATTTGTGTATACATGTGTATGAAGACTGGAAGAAATTTTAGGCTTTTATTCTGATCAACTTGCTTCTGCCTTCTTTCCTAGGAAGTGTGTAGAGAGCTCTGGTGCCTCAGCAAAAGTAACCGCTGTGTTACCAACAGCATTCCAGCAGCAGAAGGTACTCTTTGCCAAACAGGGAGCATTGAAAAGGGGGTGAGTACAAACAATTTATTGTTTGAAGAAGCAATTTATTGTTCAAAGACGACAAGAAGAAAGAACTAGAAAATTAAAGTATTTCAGAGCAATTATAACAGTTCAAACAAAAACTTAGTTTTTCAGAATACATGTGCATCCTAGTGGAAAGTGTCCTACAGAATTTTTTCACATTAATTTTATATGTGTAATTTAATAAAATATTTATTCTCTCTATAAAACTCCATAGCCTGGATCAAAAAACAACCCCAAAACATATTCTATTTCCTCTGTATATTTTTTGAGTAATTGTTTTGTAAAAACTCTTTTAGTTTAATCTTTATTAGATTTTGTACCACTCTTCCATAAAGGATTGTTACAGCTTTAGGTCTGCCATGGACTTTGAAAATGTGCAACATAAATCTAGAGCCTGAACTATGTAATTTTGTTAGAAGGGAAAATAATTTTAATTTTTCAGATATAAGCCAAATCATACAAATGTACAGAAAAAATGTTGACTCCATAAAAGGGTTTTATAAAAGCCTGTGTTTCCCAGTGACCTCTCTATTTTGACTTTGAATTATTCTTTCATTATTCAGTTATGGTTGCATGACTTTTTAGCTTTATGGACTTTGATGTGCAGTCAGATAAACTCTTCTAACAGAAAAGTACAGAAAGTCAGTGTTGCAGTAGATAAACTTAGCACTACAGTATCTGCCTGAATATGAGAATTTTGATTTTAAAACAATCTCTGTATATCAGTAGAGTCAGACAAGAATATTGGAAGACTGTTTCTCAGTTACAAGGCAAAATCTATACAGATCTTAAAGAGGAGAGAAAAATATTTTAATTGGTTTAAAAGATACATCCTGGGGAGGAAAAAATGCATTCTACATACCTTTTTTCAAGATAATATGTTTTATGCAGGTTTGTACAAAGTGAAGAGAGCTTGTTATATTAAACCATTTCCAGTATCTTTCTGAGAGTTGCTGCATTTGTTCCTGAGATTCAGTTATCCAGATTGTTTTTTTCTGAACAATGACCATTGGCGTATATTCTTACTCTGACTTTTGTCATGCTAGCTGAGGTGGTTTCAACAAAGATAACAGTGCATTTTGACTTGCAATCTGATGTTTAAACAACAAGAATGAAAGCTTTTGGTCAGCTGTCACAGTTTATTAATGCGTGTTGACAGCTTCATTCAGGGCCCATGACCTGGTATCGTTCTGATGGCTTTTCCGTGCTGGGTTTGGAAATATTGGTAAATGAATTTATTGGATCAGTCATTTTAAAGAAAAAGTGTGATTAGAGCTAGCCAGTAAAAATAGAGAGACCTTCACATAGTACCAAAAATGTTACCTTATATTAGAATAATAGAAAATGTTAGAAGCCCTGCTCTTAAATTAACAGTCCAGGTTTATTTTGGAACCATCCCTCCTTTTTGATGACAAAGAGTAATTTGCCCCAGTTTATGTTTTTTAAACCATGAGACTACGAGTTGAGATCCTTTTAGACAATGTTGATCTGTCCCCATGTCAAGAGGTTTTAATCAGTTTCCTCTCCACCAAACATCCTTTTCTAGCCATCAGTATCTTGTTCCATTGTTAGATTTTAGAGACAAATGAGAGAATCCGTATCATTTTACAAAGATAAACCTGTTAACCAAAGATACCTGTTAACAGCAGAGAATTGCGTCTATAAACTGTGTCCACAAAGGTTCCTGTGAATTAATAGTTCCTGGTAGCAATAAACCAGAAATCATGAGCTCTTTAGAAATATGTCATTCCCTTTCCCAGAGACTAAGGTGAATTAAACAGGTTACAGTGCTGTAACACCTTCTTATTGTTGTTGTTGTTGTTGTTATTATTATTGCTACATTTGTACTGCAGTCATGCCTAGCAGCCACAACCATGTTAAGCCCTATTTTGATGGACTCTGGCCAAATATATAATAAATGACATTTTCAGCTCTAAACACCTAACAAGATCTCAGAGTATTTAATCATACTTAGATATTTACTTATGTAAGTTATGTGTAATGAAAACCTCAGTGCATAATTTTATGCAATATACATTAATATCCTATTGGCAGAATGTGTAGGGGTTACTACAATTAAAATAGCCTAACCTTCTATTATAAAACCTTCTTTCAGTTGCTTATATAAACCTGCAAAGCTTTTAACCCTTTGGGTTGAAATTTTTCATGGTATATATCTCCTTATGCCTGAAGGTTTTTAGAGTGTTTTCCATAAGAGTTACTCAGCTGTTTTCTACATACAGGGAGAGAGATTAGAGTGGTTTCTTGCTGCTGATGGAACTGTTACATCTGTTCTGTTTTGAAGCTTTATGAATGAAGCATGAATGTGTTTTGATGTCATGAATGCTTCTGTTTTGAAGCATGAATGTGTTCATGCTTTGGTGAAAGGTTTTAGATATCATCTGGGTTCAAAAATATACACTTTTCCTAATCCGTAATAAGGATTTTAAATCTGCATGAAGTTTCTCTCTGGTATTCCCAGAGATCTGTTTGTGAAGGTAAATTAACTGACAGATTTTAAAAATACATGGATGAAGAAATTGTGCATATAAAACAATAAGACAAAACTGATAGGAATGCTTATGTCATGTTTTAATTTAAGGTAATTTAAAAAGTAACTCTTTCCATAGATCATAGATTACATCCGTGCTAGGCATGTAAATAAGGGGCAAACATGCAAAAAATGAAAACACAGTGTGCCAAAAGGATAGTTTACATAGCTACATTGTGGGATGATTTAACTTATCATTGGACATTAACATCAGATAAATACAACTTATTGTCGAACATTAAGCTTTACTGCAAAATAATTGTAGAATTGATGATTGAAAATTAGTAGTTAAAATTTAAATTGACACTAATATTTTTCTTCCTCATACAAAATATCAATTTTCCTCAATATTAGACTACTTGCTGTGTGATTTTTCTAAAATCATACTGTTTTAAATGTTAATTCTGTAAAGCAGCTCATAATCGTAACAGTGATCTCAAATGTGCCACCATATGATGTTTTATTTTCGTTAGTCACTGCATTAGGAAAAATTTCAGAGTGCTTACATTATTCACTGAGGATTTGCGTGTTTTATATGTATTTGAATGCATCACTGTCATCTTTCTGTTGAAATAATGGAAAATTATTCTTTCAATGTTAGAGAAGAATTAATATTGCAGATCTAAACCTTCCATGAAGAACTGTTCTTTTAAAATAGCTGTCACCTCCTCTTCTTTCTTCATATGATGATTACTCAATAGTCCTATTCATTAGGACTCATTATAACAGATGAGGTTGCTGTCATTTGTGGAGGAAGCATATTTCTGCAGTCCTATTAGAAATAATGAAGATTTTTGTCATTTTTAATTACTCTGACAGAGATTCTATGCATCACTGGCTAGTAGTGAAAGAAAGATTTTTACTAGAAAATTAAGAAGACACACAGAGGTGAACATTAAGTCCTCAGATTTAAGTTCAGTAGAAGAGAAAACGGAGCATTTAAAGAGGTTTTACAGGGCACTGTGGGAATGTGGAAGACAATATTTGCATGACAGTGGAAATTACATGCTATAGGGATTTTATACAGCTTTGGAAAAATAAAGCAGGTAAATTGCACCTGCCTCTTGTCTCTATAGTTCTAATAGTATGGAATTAGGATGGTTTACATATTCAGTTCTATATCTGTGATATTATGGGTTTAACTTGAAATCTGAGTATCTTGCATTTCTTAGGTTGGATGTCAATATGTTTGTAATGTATAAAATGTAATTTTAATTAACTTAGTTGCTTACATTTTTACTCTTAGAAGCATTTTCATTTTTAGCTTTTGACTTTAGCATTAAATATCTGTTCATGTACTTGTGTGGCATCTCTAATAGATTGTGACAAGGAGATTTTTGTATTTAGTCAATACAATTTTTATCACTTAAATTATCACTGTAAAGAGAAGAAAAACACATGATTTTAGGCACTCCTCTAGCTCACATAAATACTTTATTCTCCATCCGGATTGTGCCATTAGAGGCATTGCAAAACACTGCGTTATTTGGATATATCTATCCTAGCTAAAAATTACGAGTTCACTCACTGTATGGCATGAATTGCGTAATGCAGACGTTCAGTAATAGTCTAGATTTAATAGAAGCTCCGTATGAAGGGTACAGTCCTCTGACAAAGTCCTGATTGAGTCTGTAAATTTAGAACTCCAAGAAGAGGAAGAGAAAGCTTGGCTTTGCTATCCGTATTGCTCTGAAGTTAAGACAGTCTTCCAGTAGTGCTTACAGAGAGACAGGGATATGTCTGTCCATGTCTCTTGTGCATGTCTCAGTGTGTTTGGTCAAATTCATATGGCTAGTTCTGGGCACAGAATTGTCTGTATTTCCTTTTGGAATGCATCAGTAGTGCAGAAATTCAAGGGAGTTTAAAAGCAGCACTTGCTCACCTTCTGGAAGTGAAATGTGCAGATTCATGTCATGAAAGATCTGAGACCATGCTCTGCTCTGTCACCTAAGCCTGCAGTAGTAGGAAAGGGTATCTAATGGAGCTGCTTCAAATTCTCAGTGATACAGTAGACACCAGAATGTGAATCAAAATATGGGCCCCAGGATCATTTCTGAATGGTTTAGAAAAGGTCTCTGATGAAGGAAATGATAAACTTGTTTTAATAGTTAAGAATTTGTGCAAATTGTCTGTCATTTTGTATTTCTGATTTAAGTAATAATATTGCAAAGTTTTAAGTGTTAGCTTGAATGAAGTACACATGTTCATTCTGCCCTGAAAAAATGGCCAGCCACTATTATAAAATGATTTTCTGTACCATGTCTAATGCTTCGTCAGTACTTTTATTATGTCTGTAGTGTTAGTATAAATGAAATACTGCGACAAATTCTTCTTTCATTGTAATGTCGTCCAGATTTTCTTTTATAAAAACAAATACTGTTTTAAAAATACTATCAGGGGAATTTTTCATTTTCTGTAATGAAGCCTCTACATGAATCTCCAGTGGAGGGTCTTTTACCAAACCAGGCCTGGAGATGAATCTTAATGTTTAAAAGAATGTAAGCAACTTGTAGGTCCTTAATTGTGAAACATTAAGGAGGCTGATGAAATAAAAAATACTTCTGGTATGTGTTAGGGACCTATAATTCAGGACTGAGTGGAGACATTTAACAAATCACACACACCCTCACCAATGTCTAAACATGGCTAGAAAAAGTAAAATACTAGTCTTGTTATCTATACAGGGAATGCTAATGCCTATAATTGGTCATTGTCTGACCCTTATATTTTAATGTCCTGATAACTCTGTCAGCCTCCAAGCTAATTTTATGGTTTTTTTGTGAAATCTTTCAGTGGTGTTATCAGGGAGAGTGCGTACCTTTTGGCACTTGGCCCCAGAGCATAGATGGGGGCTGGGGTCCGTGGTCAATATGGGGAGAGTGCAGCAGGACCTGCGGGGGAGGAGTCTCCTCATCTATAAGACACTGTGACAGCCCAGCGTAAGTAGCTAAAGTAAGCCAGAGCCAAAAAAAGAGACATACTTGGTAATTATTCAAAACTGTGGTTTCACATGTTATCTGTAAAAATGTTTTGCTGGTTTGCCAACATTTGTCTTCAAAATAGCAGACAGAAATGCTTAAGCAGGAGAAGTTCACTAGACATACTTTTAACATTTTTAGTGTATCTTATGTACTGTAAAGATAGCTGGATTTATATTTAGCAGTAACCAGAATGGTTTTCTTCATGCAACTTGCTGTTCATAAAAATAAATTTAAATTATGCCTTAGGTAGATTTCTTTCGTAGGGCATATTTCCTTTAATGCTTGTTTCAGATATAAAATAGCAATTGCCAGTTACTTATTAAAAAAACCCAACCCAAACCCAACACAGTATTTCCAAGTTTTCAATATAACTGCTACATACAAAACCATAGGTAGTAATATTATCTTGAATACAATATATTTATGTGCTGCCTTATCCAGCTCTGCAGTTGTGACTTCCTGCTGACTCTTAAAACAATTCAGCATCTTTTTTCCCCACCACTACTCTCTATTGGTCTATTTGCCCTTTCTGAAGAGGGGCCAGCTTCTCCACTACAGCTTGATCTGTTGTATATATCTGTACTTGTCTTACAATCTGTCCGTTTTCCAATGTCCTGAGCACTATTCCAGAGAAGTTCTGGCAGGTAAGTGTTCCTCTCTCTTTCACTATCGCTTCTCAAATGAGGAATGCTTATTTCTATTGCTGTTCTTTGCTGAATGAATTGCTGCTCTTTTCTGTTTTGGCTTTTGCCTGCTTTGATTACCTCACCACAGCTATAGGTCTTTGCAAGATAGTTTTATTACTCCATGCTCTCTTCTTTTCATTTCTCATAATCACTATCTCTGCCACCAGTATTGGCTTTTAAGGACACTTTTTCTGAAAGTTATTTGTGTTTCTTTCATGAAAATATATTCTGTGTCTTTTGTCATTCCTTTTCTTGTCTTCTACTCTCTCTTCACTTAGGTTATTTGTTGCTTATATCCATGTTTTCCAAGCCAGGCTGTCCATCAGCTTTCCACTGCACTCTGTAAGAGAGATACCATAAGGACATATCACTGCTGCTTAGGGTGGTCTGTTTACCCCCTATTATTAGCAATAACTACCTAGTCTGGCCCGTATCACTATTTACTCAATGGATTCAAAAGCAGAAATTATCTGTATGCATCAGTAACATGTCAGACTATGTTAGTGAGAGAATAATTAATTATTTTTTCAAAGAAGTATTTAAAAGTCCTAGTGAAATGTTTGTTTGGAGCATGAATAATATCCTAAGGTTTTTTTTCCAACTTCTGTCACCAAATATTTGGCTTGGTATGATGAAAATTATTAAATTTAAAATTTTCTCCAAATGCATTTGGGAGAAGGTATGTCTGCATTAGGAAAAAAAACCCTTAAATACTATAAATACATGGTTAAATACTGTAATGTGAAAAATAGTACTGATTTAATTTTTAGTTAATTGTAAATCTAATTTTTATTATGAAAGCTTCGCAAAGTATTTTTCCTTTCTGCTTTCAAGTTGCAAGCCAAAGAGTTGATGTCTGATTAATCTTCCATATAAATCTAAGTTAATTCATTATTTGACCTCTGTGGAAGATAGATAGGGTTCTTGAACAGTTTGGGAATTTAACAGCCAAATATCTACACTAATAGAAATCTGCTTACTCTGGAGTTTCCTCGGATTTAAGACTGATAAATTCAAATCCGAGTCAAATTGTTGAACTAGAATATATAGTCTTTGCTGGTTCTAAGCATAAAACCAGTCTTTGCTGGTTTTCAAGTAAGATGATATGATGAAAAAAAAAGTATCACAGAGGTTTGTTTTATGCCTTCTCATTTTTATTATATAAAGCAAGCGAATAATTAAAACCGACAAGTTTTTTAATATGTTCAAAATGCAATTAAACTGTACTGCTTGGAACTTACACAAACTACATTAATATTATATAAGTGATGATTTTTCAAGTACCCAGTAATGTTTTGTGTCTGCTCCAATGCAAATCAAAGATACAATTCTTATTAAAATCTCATCTTAAAACTTGAATGTATTTTTATTTATATAAAATATATCTCTTGGACTTGTATTAATACTAATAATGCATTAGTATATCTCATGCAGTTGTGTTTGTTCTAATGCATACACTAACATATAAACATGTTTTTCCAGGCCTTCAGGTGGAGGCAAATATTGTCTTGGAGAAAGGAAGCGTTATCGCTCCTGTAATACTGATGTAAGTAATTTTTGTTCCACTGTGATCAGCTTGACTGGTTTATGTTGTCGCAGCAATGGATGCATTTTTTCCCCAGTTCAGAAAGTGTATGGATTCTGTTTAATTGGCAAACAGTCCTGCAAGGCACATCTTTATTGCAGGCACCCTGTGTGTTCTGGTAAATGTTAGGATCCTGTCTCGATGTGGTGCCTAGCTAGTGCCTATGCATTAAGGCCTGGAGTGAGTTCAGCGTGAGCTTCCACGTTAAAGGTGAACAAGGATCGTTCCACATCAGAGCAAAAATCTGTCTAGCCCACTGTCTTATCTTCCAGCAGTGGCCTATACAGGTTTTTAGGGAATAAATTGCACACTTCTGACAGGGAAGGGATGACTTTTCTGTTGGTTTACCTTGTGAATTTCCAAAAGCTGTGTGTCTTAAATTTGCTGGAACTCATGTTGTATCTGTACCACATTAACTGCTGCAAGTTTAAGTATCCTCCATGAATCCGCATTTAAGCCCTCTTACACTTTTTATACCTTTGTAACATCCAGTGCTAATGTGTTACACACTCTTCTTACATGCTCTGTGCAAATGTATTTAAAACCTGCTGTTTTGCCACCGGCTATTCGCTAGTTACGGTATTTACAGAATGATCCTGCAGTTCTATTTTAGAGCTGAGCCCATTGAACAGTGACCTAGAGCTGAAGGGGTGGGACACAGTATAAATGTATAAAGTCAAATTATGAACCTAAATTACAAGTTCAAGTAACTTAAAATTCAAACCAGAAAAAAATAAAGAATTTCACTAGTAAGTTTCCAAGTCAAATTACAGGTCAGTAGTACTGCAAATATCAAAAGGCTTTCCTACTCTTTTAGCTTTAAATTCATATTAATTTTCATCTTAAATAAAGGAAGTTTGTAACACTGAGAAAATCGATACCTAAAGATACTGTTTCACCTCTTTATCTTTTGATATATTCAGGAAAATGTAATAGTTTATATAAGGATTTTTTGAAAAAAATTTGCATTTATGATCATTATTCATTATCATAATTATTGTCCCTGCAAACTTCTTTGTGGAGGTTATTCTCATTATTAGGCAGTATTAAAAATGTCCAAATTAAAAATTACTTTCTTACTGTTGATCACAGCTGCCCTGTTCACAAAGCCAAGAAGTGGCCTCAGTGTAGTCAAAAACCCTGAAGTTTAGATGCTAGTCCAGTAGGAGCTGTAAAACTTTTCCAGTTGTCCAACCTTCCAAATCCCAGTGCACCATTCTAGAACCTGGACCATGTTATTGCTTTTCTGTAGATGTGTACCTTTGCATTTGTCTGTTTTTGTACAATTTTAATTTGAATGGATCTGGTTTATCAGATGATACTCTGCAATTAATTTACCTTTCTCTTTAATGTCACTCAGGTGGTCTTTTTGTAATTGGAAGATTTCATAAACAAGAAATATTTTTGTCATTGTAGTTCACAAATGAAAATATTGAGCCACATCAGGTGTCTTTCTAATTCTTACAGTTGATAGGAAATCCACTTTCAAATTTGACAACTATGTGATGACTGCTTACTGAAATCTGTCAGTCAATATTTAGTAAATTTCACACATGCTTTATTGAACTATTACAACATCTTCCAGGATGTTGTCTACTATTAAGTGACTTATCCAAATCTAAGCATATTTCATTATTCTTCAACCAGGAAGTGTAATAAGTTTTAGTTGATAAAACTTCTACAAAAATACTGATTTGTATTATTATTTATCTTTCTTTTAAACATGTATCAGTCAAGTATCGGCCAGCTTTTCTGCTTATTTGAGAGTGATAGGAGGCAAACTGTAATCTAGACTATTCTATTAATCCTTTTCAAAATTACCTTTTTACATTAGCACTGTTTCAGTTTGTACAAAAGGTTTAAGATTTGTTAAAAAACACACACTGGCACACAGCAGCCCTCCTCCTTTAATTCTTTGAGGACTCTTGTGAAGTATTTGTTCAGGCATTATTATTTCAAATGTTCTATTTGTCTCCAATCTTCCACAGTAATTAATATATAAAAATGGTTACATAAGATGTAATCCTGCTCCTTCACAAATACACAATTTTTAATGCCTTTTCATTATTAAGAATGATGCCATAGCTACCTAGACATGCAACTGAAATGTTGCTATGATTTGTTTTATTCTTATCATATTAAATTTCTTATTGTCACTTTCCAGACAGTTTTATTCTTAGTTGGTTTTGCTTCCCCTATTCTTTATTTATTTATTACAGAGATGCAGTTTACAGGGTCAGGAGAGGAACATAGAGAAGGATCTGAGGAGGCCATTCAGGCTATTCTCTGGCACAAAGACAAAATAATTCTCAGTAAACGATTCTTAACTGATGGTTAGGCACCTGAAGTGTTTTGTAATACCTCCAGTCCAGGAAATAACATCAGTATTTTTCAATATCCTTACAGTCAGTAAGTTTTCATAAAATATAATGTATGTTTTTCAATCCTGAAAGATCCCTATTTACTCTTTCCCCAGTAAGAAGGTAACTGATATTATTCCCTAGATTGGAACCTTTCCTGTGTTTGCAGATTACTATCATGTCTCTTCTCTTGGTCTTCTTTACACCAGACAGTCTCTGTGTTGATAACCATCGGGATCCCAGTAGCACACACCTTGAAGCATTAGGCTTCAAACTTTGTCACGTTAGTGATGGGATTCCATTTATTCATTTTAGTATTGTCTTAATTTTCCTTACAGTAGTGACAATGTTCATGTTGTCCATGTTGATTCATTATGCCTGAAACTAATTCTTAAAAGCACTGTTTAGGAAGTCACTCTTCATCTGCGCTTTCACAGCTAATTGATCATAGCTTTGTGTAGTAATTTGCATCCATTCAAACAACTGCAACAATTTATCAAAATATTTTAAAATTGTAGCACTCTGTTCCAAAATACTGGTTTCCTACCTATACTCACATTTCAATCAGTAATTTTGACAAGTTATTTGAAAGGGAACTTTGCATTTCATTGCCTAGGTGTGAAAAACAAGTGATTGCAAGCTAGGCAATTTGGAAATGCCATTCTTAGAGTTTGTGATTCATTTTAAAATGTTTTTTGGTATGTTTTTCCAGTGCGTGAACATATTGGTACTTACAGAAGTCTAAATTTACAGTCTTAGCGGTTTTGACAATTCTAGTCTGTTTCTTTTATACCAATGCACAGGATTCAACATCACTAAGAATCAGAGACTAGTAGATTTTGTTTCAAGATTTATGTTAGTCCTTAGTGCTTGACAGTTTTAATGGAATGGTATGCTGATTAATGTAAGTGTTAAGAGCATGCAAATCTGTTATTGTTTTTATGAATAATGTGCTGTTTGTACATTTTTCCTGTTGAAGTTTATTTTGCAGTGTCAACATTCATTGCCCATTTGTAACTTTCAACATAGCCCTGCCTAAAGTGCCTACTATTCATAACCCAGAAAATGTCTCATTGTGACTTCATTTTTTTTTCAGACATGAGTTAGTTCTGTTGTCCTTTTTTTTGACCATTTTAATCCTTTGGAAACAGTGCACACACTCCTATTAGACTTATTTCTCTTCAAGCACTTCCAAAGCCATATATGCCTTCTTAATTCAAAAGGCATCTGCTAATGGAAACATTGAGATCAGCAGAAAATAACATTAGCTAATAAATTCTGGAAACATAAGGGTGGTAGAAAGAACACACTCATCAGAAAATTGTTTTCTACCACCAACCACATTATCTCTAACAAAAAAATTATGTCTTTCCCCAACCAAAGTGTTTTTAACTTTAAAAATAACCCAAAATGCAAGTAGAATCACAAGAAACATTATTTCTCAGTTAAAGTAACTTACTGATTTAAAATATTTATAAGGATGTGAATCTTAATTTGATATACAACAAAAATTTTAAAAGTCTCCTTTTTATATATATGATGAAAAACATGGTTTGCTTACAAATTCTGGGAATGTTTTATGTATATAAGTATGTGTACATACTTTCAAAAGTTTTTTGTTCTTCAGTCCTTTCTCTTTAAAGAATGGTTCTTTTGTTGGTTCCTTTCATTATACATACATTCACAGATACTGTTTGTTGCTTTCCTAATTTTAATATATTCAAGCAATTCTTTTCTGAAATTAATTCATGTGAGAAGCCACATTTTGTAATAGTACCTGAGTTTGAGCTGTGACGCTTCTGGCTATGTTTCTCAACTTCTCTGAGGTCCTGCATAGACCTGTGTTAATAGGAAATTATGAGTTTAGTTGCTGAAATCTACCTGACCCCAAACTCCAAGATAAACAGGTGTTGTGTCAGTGTTGGTTCAATATTTTGTTAACAGTTTTTAAACTCAAGACATCATCTTCTCAGGACTTTTCTTTAGACCTGATTTTAAGTTCTCATATGCTTTCTAGATTCCTGCCTCATGATTTGCAGTCTCATAAAAGAGCATTTAGGGAAACAAGCAGTCTTTAGCTTGGCAAGAGTTATCTATGTACTGTAATTGCATGAAAAAACTGAAATATCTTACCCAATAAAGAGAAGCAGCTTTTGCACATTTACATTAGGAAAAGGACACATACACAAAAGAGTTAATGCCAAAGAGCTGACATTTTGTAAATGCATTTTGTAGTCTACCTTGTAGTAATCTTTTTGCATTTCTATGCCTAGAATTTTCATAGAGTCATGGGTTTAAGGGGCCTCAAGGACTACCTGGTCCAACATTTCTTTGCAAAATCATAGTCTGGACAAGATGGCCCAGCACCCTGTCCAGCCAAATCTTAAAAGTATCCACTCTTGGGAAATCACCACTGCTCTGAGGACATTATTCCAAAGGCCAGTTGTTCTCACTGAGCAAAGTTTTTCTTCTGTGTCCAACTGGAATCTCCTCAGGAATTACTTGTACACGTTGTATCTCCTCTGTGTGTCTCCTTGTAAAAGAGAGAATCTCCATCTTTTCTGTAGCCACCCTTTAAATACTGTAACATGGGGATAAGGCCTCCCCCAAGCCTTCCTTTCTCAAGTCTGAATAAACCCAGTTCCCTCAGCCATTCCTCAAATGCCAGGCTTCCCAGCCCTGTGATTTTCTTTGTGACCCTTCTCTGGATTCTCTCCAGCCTGTCCACATCTGTTTTGTGCACCAGGGGCCAAAACTGGTATGCACTGTGTGGGGTGGGGTAAGGAATTCATCTCTGCTGGTGAAGCCCTTGTTGGAGCCACCAGGATCCTGTTCACTTTCCGTGCTGCAGGAGCACACTGGTCACTCAGATGGAGCTGAGTCTACCAAGAGACCCAGACCCCTTCCAAGAGAGCTGCTCCCAAGCTGGGTAGATCCCAGCCTGTGCTGCACTCCTGGATTATGCTTTCCCACATGCTAAACCTTACTGTTGTCCTCACTGAACTTCACAATGTTTTTATTAGCCCACTATTCCAGCTTATCCAGGTCTTTCTGCAGGGTGGCTCTCCCTTCACAAGCATCCACTTACCCAACCAGTTTATTATTATTGGAAAACGGCACCAGGATACACTTGATCCCGTCTTCTAGATCACTTTGGAAAATAAATAGTGCTGGGGCCAGTATCAATCCCTGGGGACCCCACTTGTGACAGGTTGTCAGTTTGAAGAGGAGTGATTGACCACTGCCTTGGGTGCTGTGGGTCAGCCAGGTCCCCACCCACCATATGGACCCCTTGTCTAAGCCATAACACAGCAGCTTCTCTGGGAGGAAGCTGTGGGGAGCAACACTGAGAGCCCTGGAGAAATCCAGGCAAGCAATGTCCACCACTCACCCAACATCAACTGAGCAGGTTACTGTGTCATAGAAGGCAACCAGGTCTGTCAAGCACAGTTTCGAATGCATGTCTTGAGATTGTAGCCTTTAGCTTTACCTCCTGTCAGATATTGGTAAGATACTAAAAAACAATAGGAAAATTAGGCAGGAAGACTACATCTCGAAGACCAGGTAGTGGGAATTTTTTTTTAGAGTATAAAAAAGAAAATCTTGCTCTTTCTTTACTCATTTTCATATTTTATTATTTTGTCCTAGTATAATTATATAGATGAAGGGTTTCATTGTGGAGGTGATTTATTTGACTTGCAAGGAGAATTCAGCGCAATTAAAATACCGGTTGTGTAGATTAGGAGCTGAGCAAGTGGGACTGAAGTAGTGACCAGTACTGGAGAGGTTCAGACCCTAGCTTTGAGGGGTGCCAAGACTGGGCCTTCTACTGCTTGAAGAATGTGATGCAAAGAGGTAAATTTAGTTTGGGTTACTATTAAGAACATCCTAAAATTCAATTTTTTAAAAATTTATGTAGTTATCTGGAATTCCTATTGTTACCATCTGAAGGATTATTGAGTCAAAATAGTTGCACTCCCTGTTCTTACCAGTTAATGCACTGTATTTAATATAGTATTTTTAATTAGAAGGAGGTAATAGAGTAATAGAGAAAATTTAAAATATAAATACCGTCTAATGTCCACTGTTGAAATTTATATTGCTACAGCTTCAGAATCAGAGAAAAAAAATTAAAGTTCTTGGCAATGGGCTGGCTGTCTTGAGATCTTGATTAATATATAATGAGAATAAGAATTATTATGTTTATATTTGCATTGTGCAATACATTTTTAGAATCCATATTTATAGAGTGTCTTTCATTTGAACGCATTTCAGATTCCAGAGAAGTGCTAACTGGCTTAGGTACACAGGAACACAAGTAAAATGCAATAAAATGGACTCTTCTTTTGCTCATAAAGTAGTAATATTTATTAACATCTCTGATGTCTGTCAAAAAATTTTCTCTTTTCTCTTCCGCTCTAAATAGGATTTTAATCTGTATTTTAAATACTTTCTGATGAAGCTTGCAATTTCAGCAGGTACTTAAACATTGATAACAATGTTTAATATGCTGAGGATATATTCAAGATTACTTTGAATTGCTGATGAAAAATGTTATAAATAACGAAGAATTCTGTTTCTCCCCTAGTTCTTTCCAAGATGAATTTTACTTAAATCTACCGTCATTCCAAGTAAAAAAGATACTTTATGGTTTTGTAATTGTTAATGCAAAGCAATGAAAAATTAAACGAATGTTTTTATTTCTTGACATGTGGAGGCTGGTAATCAGAGCCAGACGTTATCTATTCTCATTCTCAGCCTTAAAACAATACTTTTGTCAATGCTACATGTAAGCAGGAGTGATATAATTCTCTAGAAAATGTTTTTTTTTCTTGATGTCTTAATAACGTGTCTCAGTACAACTGTCTAGTACAGTATAATTGAACCTACAGCTCCTACCAAATTTTTTTCCCAGCTGTTTTTAATGTGTTTATAAGAAGGTAGCTGATGGATTGATTATGACACATAGTTTGACAGGATTCTGATTTTCCAGTTTAATGGAAACTGTTATGTAACTCTTACTTTTCTTTAAATTACTTCAGCTATTTCATGCCAGCCTAAGATTGCAAATAGACACTTCAACTGTGAAGTAATAAAGGAAATTTCAGAATCAGAGCCACAAGACAAAACAGGAAACCACCTTCTAATCTCTTGCATGATTGTGTTTGCAGTATAAGCATCTAAGCATTTCTTTTCCTGTTTATATTTGGAATAAATTAACTATTTTGTCTCATTTTTTAGCCGTGTCCTTCAGGGGCCCGTGATTTTAGAGAAAAGCAATGTGCAGATTTTGACAATATGCCTTTCCGGGGAAAGTATTATAACTGGAAACCCTACACTGGAGGTAATGGTTAGCATTGCTAAAACATTATGATATGTGAAGACTTCAAAATTATATAAATGTTGTACAGAGAGTAATGTTTGTAAATATAATGTTTTGATTAAAATAGCTTGAGCTAAAGTTTTTAAGCTTGTACTTTTGTCAGTTGCTGAAAATGTTACTGAAGAGCAACATTTCTTTATTCTAGTAGATTTTGTTTTGGTATGAAGGGGAGTCAGAATTGTAGAGTCTCCACTTTAAAAATATGGAGGCCTTCTCCACCTGCAATAGAACTAGAGATTCCATAGGTGATCTGCAAGTGTCTCTTATGCCACAGTGATGAGTTTAGTAATCTCACAGTAAGTTTGCCTTTCCTAGTCAGAATATTACGAAAATGAGAAAGATATAAAAGCATTTGTAGGAGTCTCTGAAGACTACTTCAATAATTGCATTATTTATAATAATATAATTTAATACATTATTTTCCAGTTCTAAAGCTGGAGGGTATAACTTGTGTTTTTAATACTTTATTGACCTGAATGGTTTTACCAATGATTTTTAGTTTAACAGCCTAAATGGTTTTACAAACAGTTTTTTAGATTAAAAGCCTAGGAAAGGTCATAATGATCATGTGATCTGAGCTGTAGTGTAATTCAATAGGACTGAATTCTCAATTCAAATATTCTGATCTTGGTTTTGATATACTTCTAGCCCCACATTCTCATGCTATTCTTGCTTTTCAAATAGTGAAGTGGTATCCTTGTTGTTTTTAAATTGTTCAATAGTCATTAGGATGGTGCTAGCATAATGGCATCATTATGGAGCCAGACAACCTTGTAATATCTTACTATGTGAAATAATTTTTTTTGCAAAAAAGAAGAGTCAAGTAGAGAAATCATTAAGGGGCAGTTAAATAAACTGTATACCTTATATATGTCAGGTATGAGATTGTAAATTTCAGATCTGTTTATATTTTTAACTAAACCTTAGCTTTTCAAGGTTTCTGTTAATTTTTTTTTCCTTTCATTTGTTTTTGTTGCTCAGGTGGGGTTAAACCGTGTGCATTAAACTGCTTGGCTGAAGGGTATAATTTTTACACTGAACGTGCTCCTGCAGTAATAGATGGGACTCAGTGCAATGCTGATTCACTGGATATCTGTATCAATGGAGAATGCAAGGTTACAAATGTTTTATAAAGTAGTTATGGATTACTTTGTTGTGTCTGCTGTCACCTATATTTAGTTATAGTACTTGTATATTACATGAAAGAGAGTGCTGACAGGTCAAATTGTTAATAAAAGTGTAAGGTTGTGTAAAAAGTGTAAAAAGTTAAAAAAGGTATTGCATAAAATAGACGAATAATTTGAATTTCAGTAACTTCTCAAAGACATTACTAGAATCTGCCATTTTATCTGTTTTTTTCTTGCTTTATGGTTTCTGTTGAAGAGCTGATGGAAATGGCAACAGGAGATGAATAGGCTCCTTTCTCTCTTCCAAGGCCTTTTCCACTATTTCAGTTAGAACTCCACTCTGGCTGAAAAACACTAACTGTGAACATATTAATTTGTTTAACTAGCTTATTCTGTTGCAAAAAATCATGCTGTTAATGTAATTGAAACAGAAAGTTGTCTCTACGGCTCTGTGGTTCTAGGAAAAAATATATAACGATATAAGTATTTGCCATTTACTAAAAATCTGATTATCTTGTAAGATTCCTTTAGAACTGCATTACAAGAATTTCAATAGAATCGAGATTCTGTGCCGTAGTTCTTGGTTATTAACATTCCACTGCTTCCTCAGTTTAGCAAAGCATTTAATTATGTACTTAGGTCTAGACATTTGAAAAGTACTGGTGACTCTAAAAATTATTTGATTTCAACAAAACCACTAACAAAATTGAAGCTTAACTTAATGCTGAAGTTCTTTGCTAAATGGAGGGCTGAAGATGTATGTTTATTGAATGACATAGTGAGATCAAAAGCTTTTGCCATGTTTTAGTAAACTAATGGAAAAAATCTCAAGTTGAGAATGAACTGTGAAGAAAGTTGGGTGTCTGTCATCTTGGTGAATCAGTAAGTCGAAATGTAAATAGTTAAAATAATAATATTTTGTCAGTTATTTAAAGTATTTTAACTTTTCTTATGACGTGCCTATTAGCTGTTTATAAGACGGCAAATAATAGTGGTAGACAGGAAATAAAGACAGCTGGACAGTTATGCAGTTACCTTCTTCTTTGTATGAATCCTGGAAAAATATTGGTAATCTGCAGTCTTTATTCTGTTTACAACCTACTAGTTTCATTGTGATTTTTTTTCTTTTCCCCAAAGATTCTGTCTTTATTTTTGTTTATTTTAATTTGTTATCATCTATTACAGCATGCTGTTCAGCCTTCCACTATGTTCCATTCTGCATTTGTTCTTACTGTAAAGTCATTTGCACTTTACATTCGGACTTATAAAAATTGCAAGTTTCCCCTGCAGCATGTAGGAATACAGTCTATGAAGCTGTAATGCCCTAAGAATACTACTTATGCTGTCTAAATGTTTAAGAAACACACAGCAAATGTTTACCTTAAAGAAGCAATATAAATGGCATGCAGCTGGTTTAATATCCAAAAACTACATCAGTAATAATTTATTGATAGGTATAATAATTACATTATTTGCAAAACACTGTGAAATCCCTTACTGGAAGTCACGATAGAAATGCAAGGTTCTTACTAATCAAGATTTGGTAATAGCCCAAAACGTGAATTCTACTGCTTTTTTATCTCCTTTCATTGTCAAGTGAGAACCCACTTTAAGTACTGGTTATCAAAAATAGAGTAGATAGAAAGAAGAACTGAATGTCTCAAACTTGAAAGAAACACTTCAAAGAAAGTTTAGAAATAGTGGAGCACAACCATCATCCTGTTAAAATATTTGTTTTTATCTACTCTCAGCATGTAGGTTGTGATAATATTTTGGGGTCTGATGCTAAGGAAGATAGATGCCGTGTTTGTGGAGGAGATGGGAGTACATGTGAAGCCATTGAAGGTTTCTTCAATGATTCATTGCCCAGAGGAGGTATGTACGTGTATGTCCATTCTGTTGCACAATGCATTTAGATGACTCTTTAGCAAATATTAGTGCTGCCTTCATTCCCAGCGTGGCATTGCTGTTGTACAGTTTCTGTCTTTGGAGTTTTTCATGACCCAGCAGGATAAAGCTCTGAGTAACTTGGTCTGATCTATTAGCTGCCCCTGCTTGTTGCAGGAAGTTGAGCTAAATGGCTGACCAAGGTCCTCTACCACTTGAATTATCCTATTATCCTAAGGCTCTTTTAAATGTTAATTCCTTGAAATACACTGTTGANTGAATACATAAGTTCTTGCTATCAGTTAAAAATTTTTGTGTGAAGTTTAAAGAGTTTTCCTTTGTATCAGATGAAAGAAAATGTTCAGGTACATTTGAATCCCGTATCTCATGCTAATTTTTAGTTGTAAGTCATTCATTAGTGGTTAGTTTCATTACTTAAAATTGATGAAAGAAAACAACAGCAAATAAAATTTATCTTTCTCTTGCAGGATATATGGAAGTGGTTCAAATTCCAAGAGGTTCTGTGCACATTGAAATAAGAGAAGTGGCAATGTCAAAAAACTACATTGGTAAGGGCATTCTTCATATAGCAGATTAAGTCAGAGTTCATGTTGTGATTTGAAAGCACATTTCCTGATTTGGCCAAACCTTATACACAGTAGAAGTAGCAGAGGGAATAGTTAGCTGTTAATACAGCTAACTTGTGATCAGACAGTTAGTAGTGAGTTAGGGTTTATTCTCTTAAATGGAGCTATTGAAATACACCACACATTTCCTCTTTGTCCATTCAGTGCAAAATCATGCCAACTTCCCTCAAGTGTTAGACTTGAATTGAAGTGGATGAGGAAATAATTCTCAATATGAGGAAATAAAATACTCAGTAACAAGGAAATAAAATTCAAATTATCTCTTGTCCCACTGCGAAGTAGTGTCTTCTATCTGAAAAGTCTCTTGGGGAATTAAACTGTGTTTAATTTTATTTCATCAGCAGCCATAGTTACTTAAATGCTAACAATCCTGTCTATTTACTTCAAGGGAATTTAATGTATCAATTACACAATGTTGCTGCATTGTAGGTACTAGACACCATTACTGGTTTGTAGGTAAGAAAGCTAGGTGCAGAAAAACTATGTGATTAATTGAAATCTTTCAGGAAGCCTACTGTAAAGCATAGAAGAAAATTTAGATTCCCAGATTTGTACTCATTTCTCTAGAGACTGTTAAACATGCTTTCTGTTTTGTTAATACTGATATTTACAGATCTGACTTAGTTAAACTCAAGAAAACATGCATTGCTGGAAGTTTATGTATCTTGATTTGCATAGCAGTCAGTTGACAGTGGTACAAGAACACCAGTTTTAGTCAGAAAAAGATTAGAGATCTGATTAGTTGTACAGCAAACGAAGAAATTAACGCTAGCAAAAGCTATTACCTGTTTAAGCTGAAAAGCAGCTGCTGAGGCTTCTTCTTTCAGTCTTTAGTCCATGTATTGGTAAATAACACTAACATGTTGGAAAGGATTGTGATGTCTGTTGGTGTGAGTTAGGCAATTATCCTCATCAGAACATTAATTCTTAAGTGGATTTTACTGACAATAATGGCACCTTTACTGCTGAATGCCCACCTTTCTTTCTGCCTGCACTCACCTTTCTGTAATTCAGCAATCTCCCTCCATTCTGCAGGATTCATAACACTACCAGCAATTGAGTGCTTACTATTCTTTCAGCATCATACTCCTCAAGACCCCTCTCCCATGTCAAAATACACCACATTTAAGTTTGCTTCTGTATCCTGTATGTTCAAACAGAGGTGGCGGGAGGGAGTCATGCTATGTATCCTGTCATGGTCATTTTCTGCCAAGAACTCTTTAGCGGATGTCTGGAATCCAGAACAAAGATGCTACTGCAGTTGATTGTTGTTCCTCTCTAAGAGTAAAGGAGAGGAGAGAGATCTTGAAAAGCATTTTGACTGGCACCATCTGAATAAAATAAATGAAAAATGCAAATTTTCTGGTTTAAATAGAAAATACATACTATGTCATTGGTATTTAATCTGGCCGCAGATCTAAAAATGTAAAGTTGTACATAAACACTTTTTTAATGTGCTTATCACAATTTCAAGGGATTCCTGGACTTTCAGGCTCTCTCCTCACTACCTTGTTTCATGCCACAGAGCCCTGACTACAAAACTAGTTGACTAGTTTCTTGTGTTTCCAGCTTTCAAAAATGCCGTTATATCCTTGTGAAAGATAATCTTTTGAAGTTGCAGGGGCTATTTCATTTTGTTATGGTGTATTTTGTTCAGTGAGTGTGAACCAGATCTCTCTTTTAGGATAACCAGTTTCTGGGGAAAGAAAGGCTTTGATTTGTCTGCTCCCATAAAGGAACTAGACAAGCAGAATAGTAGCTAAAATGAGTTTATTATGTTAAGATACAAACCCCAAAAGTATTGTTTTATGAATATTTCTTTAGTAGCAGTGTGAACTTCACAGCTCCTTCTCTGTCTTTATGGAGCTCCTCTTGTTGTTCCAGGACAGCTCTTTGTATGGCCACACCATGAATGAGATTAGAGAACTGATTCTACTGAAAATAACCATTTACACATATTACTATATATTCTCTTATGTGCAGTGCTGCCAAATGTGTGAATACAGTTTAAGAAATCAATTTCTCCATTTTAAAGTATACTAAACTTTCTCAGTTTTGTAGTAGTCAACCTGTTCTAGTTGGAGATATCCCTGCTTAATGAGGGAGTTGAACTAGATGACCTTTAAAAGCCCTTTCCCATCCAAACTATTCTATGATTCTGAAATACAAAAAAAGAAACCCCTCTTCCTCTGTTGTTGTCACACTGGCTGCCTTATTCTAGCTAAAGCTTTCAAACTAATTTACAGCAAACATCCCATAGTTGCTTAAACTAGAATGCAGTTCTTTGAAAGCCATGACCTCAAATTTGGGGTGCAGTTAGATTATTCAGTTAGCTTGATTAGCACCTAGCCCCTCTCACCTTGATCTGGCTGATGATTTCTTCACCAGTGTCACTCCTAGTTATGTGGCAAACTTGGTAAAAAGCGCGTTTCTGCAGTTGCACAAATAGTACAACATTTTAACTGATTTCTCCAACAGATAACCCAGCTGCAACAAATTTTTCAGTGTTCAGAGCTGCAGGAAAACCTGCATGTTTAGTAATGCTGTTATCTTCCCTTAAATGGCTTGATCCAGGGTTGCACCTGGCTTTATATTCCTCTTATGCTAATTTTTTGTGGGCTTTCTGCATTTCAGGTTCTCATAAATGATTTGATTAGGAACATGAACTTGTTCTTTCTGTGTCATATGCTCCTAGCATTATGCCACCGCATAATTATTGGCATGTAATTATTGGACTGCTGTTCACAACTGTGGCCTTCACCTGTGCATAACAACTCTCATTAGATAAATGTATTTACAGAATGAAAATGCATTTTTCTTTGGCAGTCAGGTAAAAAATTAACTGCTTTGCTTCTGGGTGTATATTAGTTTAAGCACGTATGGCATAGCTATGTTAATTTTCAGACGTTATGGTCCTGATGGAAATGGTTACTAATTTCTGCTGAATATCGTTGTCACCAGTAGAACAGTACCACCTCTCTCACTATCTCCTGCTCATATGAATGCTCTCTGATCTGTTTCAGACAGTTTAAGCATCACTGAGGCATTTTCCTTAACTGTTTAAGGTAAACTAACTGTCCACACACGTGTAGTTGAGAATAAAATGTCAGATGACTGAAGTTGTCTTACTCCTTTACATTATGATGTGAAGATCTTCCCTATCCAGTCAAGTCAGTTATTTGTCTCAACCAAAAATGACATGCTCTTTCACTCTGGGGTTCTGACCATAATTTTTCCTTTAAAAACATGTTTTATTTAAAATAAATTAATAAATAAATAAAATATGTAAAACTTGGTAATCTTCACCTTAAATCAAAAAGTCAATGTTTAATTAACTGAATATTCACCTTAAGATACAATGTCAGTTTCATATTTAGAAACTTAATGTTAGTATTATTAATAAAATATCAAATACAAATGCCTGAATAATATGTGCTTGCCCATCCTAAGGGTTGGTTAGCTATGAAATTTCTGTTTTATCTACAATACTTTCATGATTCAAGGCTGTAAATTAAGAAGGATAAAATATCAGATTAGGTAGCTAATATTTCAGTTTGCAGTAGAAATATCTTGTATTTGTGCTTTAATGAGGAGGAAACAAAAAAGTAGTGGACATAGGCAACAAAACAACAGCTGACTGGTGCCATATGTCAGACTCAATGTTCCTTCTCTTTTTTTCCTCTGCGTATTGTCTGTGATACATATTCCATGCCCCAGTTTCTTAATCTAACGATGAGGTTGATAATTGATTATAGATTTCAGACATGCATGTATCTCATGTGGTTCAGCATACATTGCACATGGGGTCAGTTTTAAAGCTGAAATTATACTGCAGGTTGCATGAAGCATTCTGGTTCATTTCATACAGCATCTGCATGTTGAAACCTGCAAAATTGGAGGTTATTGCAGAGGCAAAATTGTTGATTTACGTGAGGGATATTTTGACCAGGGCTAAAGAAAAGGCTTTATATTGCTTGAAAAACCAGTGATATAGGGCTGAATCTCATATACTTCTAAGAGATTAGTAGATTCATTTACAATGCCTTCTCCATTATAAATGCTGCTTCCAATTTTTAGGTGGCTTGTATTTTTTTTTAAGCTTTAAAATCTGAAGAGGATGACTACTATATTAATGGTGCCTGGACTATTGACTGGCCAAGAAAGTTTGATGTTGCTGGAACAGCTTTCCATTACAAGAGGCCAGCAGATGAACCAGAGTCTCTAGAAGCACTAGGCCCTACTTCAGAAAACCTCATAGTCATGGTAAAGTTATAATAAATATATTTCTGAAATTTCAAATATGTATTTGTGTTCTGAGAAAAGAAAATGCCATGAATGAAATCAAAATAGGTTGAGTTTACAAACAGTGTACGGCTTCCGTAGCTGGGACTTTGGATGAGTGCTTTAACACAGGTTTCCTGCCTTTCAAAACTGACTGGCAGACATTGTCATGAAACAGGGATAAAGTCAGAAGAGCACCAGGAACTCTCACTGAAAATGAACCGCATTTCTTTACATGTGGTTCACAGTAGTGGTAGCCAAAGTTGTAAATGGGCCATATATCGTATCTTTGTATACTGCTGACACTTGACAGTCCCTGGCAGTTTTGTACGTGTCAATAGTTTTAAGCCTGGCCTGAGTGTGACATTTATATATACTCTTACCACAGAATGAGTATAATGGTATGACCCATGTTAAAGTATATTGCTGTGACATATATTGCCCTCAAAACATTTTTTAAAGTATGAGAATGTAGCAGAAGATATGACTAGGATCCTAATACCATTACAACAGGCAGTAATGAGCCTGCTGTTTCGCTACTATGTTGAGGAGGAGTGTACAAACAAGTGATACTTTCCCAGTGTATTCTGTCAGTTGCCGGGTTTGCAGTTCAGTGATTGCTTGGGCCAGATAGGATATTTTTTAATATAGAATAATTGTTGCATGGACATCCACATTTTAGGCAGCATTTTCAAACACCTGAATAGTCTTTTTTTCTTCTGTAGCTGTGCATAAGTTAGACAGTCGATACAGAATTAGTTACACCATTATAGTGCCTTCTTTCATTCAGTCTGTGTCACTGACTTCCTTTCTGAAAGTTCTCTGCTCTTTTGCCCTGTGGAGGTAGGCAGATATGCCTCTGCAAAATGTAAGAGAAAGTAGAAATGGATGAAAAGTAGCTCCAAGGTGAGTCAGACAGCTGTACCTAAAATGATTTTGTGCTATTAGCAATGAAAAAAAAAAGTTTGATAGAGAGTCAAAGGCTAGTGTTGGACATGTAATCTGTAGAAGTGCAGTTCAGCAGTGAGGATAGACAAAAACTCATGGTGATTGTTGCACTTGTGTCTATGTCACCTGCAGTGATGTGGCTGCAGCAAGCGTTTCGTTATTCATTTAAAGAAACCACACGTGTGATTCCACCATGCTTATGCTGTTGGCTACTGCATTAGGGGAAAACAATGGCCTCAGCAGCACTCTGTTGATGTTACTATTATTACTAGAAGTAATGGACTGTACTGTAGTCACTAGAAGGGCTAACAAGGGAAGAGATAGGTTCAAAGCTATGTGGCTTGTACTCCTCACAAGATTTCAGTTAGAATTGCTGCATGTTTCTACAGTAATACCCTTTTCCAGCTTTTTCCTCCCATAATTATTCAGCTCTCAAGTTAATTTCATGAAGATACTAATTTTATAAAAACTAGCTTTTTCAAAAAATTTGGTTAGGATTAAGGAACTGACAGAAATAATAAAGTTGTGTTAAGGGAGAAAAAAAAAATAAAGCTCACCTTAGATAATAATATTTCTCTTTTGCATATAATTTAAAAGTTAGTACAGATTCTTTTGGGGAATATTTAAAACGAATGACCATGACTTCCTTTATTACTTTTTTTCCATTCAGCAGAACATAACACATGCCTAGAATAAATGTCACTGTGTTTGCCCTCTGCTTGCCTATTTTAATTGTATAACCAGTTGTTTTCAACTACAGATTCTGCTGCAGGAACAGAATTTGGGGATAAAATATAAATTCAATGTTCCAATCTCTCGCACTGGCAGTGGAGACAATGAGGTTGGCTTTGCATGGAATCATCTGCCTTGGTCAGAATGTTCTGCCACTTGTGCAGGAGGTAAGACACTAGACCGTCAAGCTACAGGGTAAACTGAATTGCAGGATGCACTTCATTGTATAATTATCTAGGTGACTAATTGAAAACGTTTCTTTCAGGTATGCCTCAAACCTTAACAAACATTTATTTTAATCACAGTGGATTTTGTTGTTTTCAAGTACCTTTAATATGTTCAGATCTTTTTGTTAAATACAGTGTATCTTGGCACAGTGTCTCTCTGCTGATACTTCTGAGACTCTCTTGAAGCTGGTATGTTTGTTTTTCACAGGAGCTTTGCTGATAAAGGACATCAGAAGTTTTAAGTAAGGAGATTAAAAGCAAGAAGGCAAAATAGGCAGCTGTAAATAAAGAGATGTGTCTTTGTGTGTTTGTAGGTGTGCTTCACACAATCCTAGTCAGCCCTCCTATCCTCCAGCCACCAAAGTTTAGGATGCATACTGGCAGCTCCTCTGTAGAAGATGCTAACAATTGGATTTTACTTGCCAGCCCATAGCAGTATCTGAGAATTGTTGCCCTTGGGCAGCAGTGGGGGATTTGTAGGTTGTCCCATGCGGTTCATCATGGGTGGCTTTTGCCCACAACTTACTATATTCCTAATCCTCCCTCTAGTGGCCACCAATGCAATTCTTTACCTCTGGCTGGGAGAGCAGGACAGTTGGCTTCCTTCAAAGCCAACACCATTGCTGCTGCAAGGACTGGTGAGTAGAAGTGCTGTGTGAACAGTATCTTTCTTCTCTCTGGAGACTGAATGAATCGTCTCCCCAACATGCCTCTGTTCCAGAAGATATGGGAGAGTGCTTTAAATGCATCTCAGAATTTCAGTTTCTGCGGCACTGTGGACAGCCCCTATCAAGAAGAAGACACCATATTTTTCTAAAGAACCTTTGGACCAAATATGTGTCACTTCCTTGTTTTTCTGTCTGTGGGAAGTATTCACGTTTAGAACCATCATGACTCACCTTTCTGCTGGAAGCTGCTGTGGTTGTTACTAGTTGTCTGCAGTTTAAATACAGCCTACCCATACATAATACGCAAAGGATAGCATAAATTCTTTTCTGTGCCACTAGAGAAAGTCTTAAAACAAAATAGAGGATGATGCCAACTTTTTGCAATATTTTGATGTTCGTTTGTTGGATTCCTGGGTGACAGATTGCTTTTTAAACTACAATTGTAGTAATGGTAAGTGTGGCAGGGAAAAAAAACATTTTAAAGGAGAAGTATAAAGAAGACAAGTGCCTAGCTCATAGAGAAAGAAAGTTCCAATTATCACAACCTTAAAGGTATTGTCAAATCCTATTTTTTGGGATGATAATGAGCTAATGATCTTTCTGAAGTCATGGGAAAACTCCCATTGATTTAGGTAGAGACAAGATTTTAGCCATGGATCTTCTGCCATGAAGGTCATTGTCATTTCACACATCTGAAAAAATACAGTGGAAGAAATAATTGGCTCTGAAGGAGTAGGTACTAGTCTAGATTAAAAAATTTGGATGTAATTAATTAGATTTCAAGGGAAGATTTGTGGATCCCTAAAAGCAGCATATATTTATTAATTTAAAATCAGTGGAAGTGGAGGAGAGATTTTCTTTGGCAGCTTATGGTGGCCAAACCAGGCACTTTCCTCTCTTTCAGCTTAATGAAAGGATTTACTGTGGTCACTTGTTTTCACTGAGCACCATACTCATAAATAAATATTCCATTGTAGCTATAATTCATGTTTAAAAAAATATCTGCTTTCTCCATGAGAGAACCTGCTATTCCCCTCGGTTTATAAAACACCTTTCGCCATATGCCAAAAGAAGACACAATTCTAAAAAAGAGCTGAGTCAGGAAAAAAGAAAAGGGAGACAAAGGTTGTAGAGACAGATACTTTAACTGGTAAATTTAGCAAATATGTATACAAAATATTGAGGAAGCTTAGAAGTGAAACCATTGTATAGCTTTATTTATTTCTGTAGTATTCATTATGAAGTCCATGCTTGAACTCTGTCTTTAAAAGAGACGTTTTGCTAGAACTCAAAATGTAACAAAATACTAAACAGCTAAAGAATTTCTCACTGAAGGTAAAAAAGGATAAGTATGTGTGAAGAATATTGGCATGGAATTTATTTTTTATTTCTGAGGTCAAAGAAATATATTGTGTGTTAGGGAAAGGCTGTGAGCAAATTAAAGGCACCAACATTTTCTAGCCTCTTACTGTAGCGCATGGGCTAATTAAGTTTGATCACGATTTGTCTTGATCCAGGAAAGCTCCAGATAACAGAGCCAGGTATACCCTTCTATCAAAGTGTAGGGTTTATATCAAAGCTGTAGACAAATCTGTCCATCTCTGAACTTGGCTGTATTTAAAGCTTTATGTCTTTTTATCTAAGTATATGTAAGACTTAAAAAGCTGTCTTAGAGAAACATCAGCTGTGCAAGTATTTAGAAGCCAGGACATGTCAGAAATAAGAATGGCTATGAAATACTGTTTTCTGTAGTTACATCTGTTCTATTAAATAGGGACCAATTGACCAGGGACCGATTTCAGAGGCTGTTAACAGGCTACCTTATGTCCACTTGACATGACTTAAGTCTAGTTCTTTCTAAATCAGGCTAACTGTATCTGCTTATTTTGACCAAGTCTGTGACTCTTAAAACTTGGGTGTTACTTGATGTAGTAACTAAAGTGAACTTGAACATATGTGTTGAATGTCTTGAAGCAGAGCATAAAGACATTGTGGCAGTGCAAAGTTTAAGTAGTTTTGGAGTACTGTATATGGCAGAAGTGTCTGATGTTTTGTGCTGTTTCTTCTTCATAGTGTTTTGAGAGCAATCGACTGCATTCAACTCTTCCTAGAGCCACTAGTATGCCTTATCTTGGAGAAGGGTAACTAGAGCAGTCAGGAGTCAAGGAACAACCTAAGAGCAAGCTAGGAGAAACCTACAATCTTTGAACAGTAACGTGCTGTCTTTTCCTCTGGACTTCTATATTATGTTCATCTCCACTGTGCTGAGGAGTCACGTCAGAAAATAAAAACGCATTTACTTTTCAAACAGGACCTCTGTTCTAGGGTCTGTCTTGGCTTTGAAGAATAAGAAGAGCATAGTAAGTAGAATGGTAGGAAGGAGGAGAAAATTTTCTGGTTTACAACAGCTCAATACAAGAGCCAGAGCTCTGGCTTCCATTCCTGCCTCCCCTGTGTGTTTCTCGTGGTACTGAGCAACTCAAAGCATATATTACACTCTTTCTTGCTAATTATGAGTTCATTATTGCATGCATAGCTCTCTGGAATTTCTGACTTCTGAAGAATTCAAGGAATTTCATCATCTCATGTGAAAACTCATCCAGGCACCTGAAATCAATGGGCTCTTCATAGTAGACATTATGCCTCCTGTCTCCCTGTGTTCTCAATAGAATGATCTAGGAAATGCAGTTACATGTTTAGATTGCCTCTAAACAGGCAGAAGAAAGTCTTAAATTTTAAGAGAGGCTGCCTTGGTTGTAGTGACCATGAAATTGTAGAGTTCAGTATTGTATTAAGACGTAGCAGGACAGCAAGAAAGATTACAACCACGAATGTGAGGAGAGCTAACTTTAACCTCATTAGGGATCTTTTTGGAAGAATCCCATGGGAACAGGCCCTGCAGGGAAGAGGGGTCCAGAAGAGTGGATTGATATTCAAGGATCACCCCAGGCTCAGGAATGATGCATCACAATGAGAAAGAAATTGAGCCAAGAGGGCTAGAGACCTCTGTGGATGAATGAAGAACTACCGTCATTACTCAAGTATAAGCAGAAAATACACAGGAGATGGAAGCAGGGTCAGGCCACCTGGAGTGAATATAGAGAGGTGGTCAGGGTAAATGAAAATGAGTCTAGAAAGGCCAATGCCCAGGTTGAGGTAAATTTGGCTAAGAATGTCAAGCATAATAAAAAGGGTCTTTTCAAATACATCAGTAACAAAAGGAAAAAAAATTATAATGTGGGCTTATTATTAAATGGAGACAGGACCTGGTAAGAGGGAAGAGGAGAGGGCAGAGTTACTGAATGCCTTGGCATCAGTTTTCACTGACAAGACCAGGCCTCAGGGATCCCTGACTCAGGAGACCGGGGCGAAGAGATGTTGAAAGTCTTAGTGAAGGAGGATTTGGTCTGAAACAACTAGACTGACGTACTCAAGTCCATGGACCCTGATGGGATGAATCCACAAGTGCTAAAAGAGCTGGTGCACACTGTAATGAGGCTGCTCATGATCACCTTAAAAGTCATGAAGATCAGGAGAGGTGCTGAGGAGTGGAAGAAAGAAAATGTCACTCTGATATTCAAAAAGAGCAAGAAAGAGGAGCCAGGGAACTATGGGCCAATCAGCCTCATCTCGGTACCTGGGAAGGTGATGGAAACACCTCATTCTGGAGGCCATCTCTGTCCATGTGGAAGACAAGAATGTGATCAGGAGTAGTCAGCATGGGTTCACTAAAGGTAATCAGGTGTTTGGCCAACGTGATTGCCTTCTGCAATGAAACAGCTACCTGGATGGATGGAGGGGACAGCAGTGGGTATTGTCTGCCTCAAATTCAGCAAGACTTTCAATACTGTTTCACAACATCCTCATAGGCAAACTCAGGAGGTGTGGACTGGATGAGTGGTCAGTGAGGTGGATTGAGAACTGGCAGATTCCAGAGGTTCATAATCAGTGGCACAGGGTCTGGCTGGAGGCCTGTCACTGGTAGTGTAACCCAAGCTTCAATACTGGGCCCAGTTTTGTTTAACTTATTCATCAATGACTTGAAGGACAGATGGCTCCTCGGGAAGTTCCTTGAGGACACAGAGCTGGGAGCAGTGGCGGACACCCCAGAGTACTGTGCAGCCCTTCAGAAGGACCCTGATAGGTTGGGGAGATGGGCAGAGAGGAACCATCTGAAATTCAGCAAAGGCAAATGCCAGGTCCTGCACCTGGGGAGGAACAACCCCAGGCACCAGCACAGACTGGGGCTGGCCTGCCGAGGGGCAGCTCTGCAGAGAAGGCCCTGGGGGTCCTGGGGACACTAGGAAGAGCACTGCCAGCAGGTCATGGAAGGTGATCCTGCCCCTGTACTCAGCTCTGGTGAGGCCTCACCTGGAATGCTGTGTCCAGTTCTGGGCTCCTCAGGACAAGAGAGACATGGAACTCCTGCAGGATGGTGGCAAAAGGATGGATCCAGGCTCTTCTCAGTGGTGGCAGTCAATGGAACAAGAGGCAACGGGCAGAAACTGGTGCACAGGAAGTTCCACCTGAACATGAGGAAGAACTTTACTTTGCAGGTGACTGTGCGCTGGAACAGATTTCCCAGAGAGGCTGTGGAGTCTCCCTCACTGGAAATATTCAAGAACTGTCTGGATACAATCCTGTGCCATGTGCTCCAGAATGATTGTGCTTGAACAGGGAGGTCAGACCAGATGACCCTTTGTAGTCCCTTCCAACCTGACCCATTCTATGAGAGATTGTAAACTGTAGATTTTGTAGTGTCACTTATGTTAAAGGAGAAAAGTACACATAGTTTCTCTGCCAGTGACCTTGATGCTCACTGTACAGTGAACCAAGCAGAAACCAAATCTCCAAAATCTGAGATCTATTTTGATATTTTCTTTTTTTTTCCTAGAAAGAGGTTCTTCAGATTCACCAGATAGTTATAAAGGCTTGTCTGATGGCAGACAACTCTTATTTATCTAGGATTCCTATGCTTATATAGAACAAGAATATAATTTCATTGATTTTTAATATCAGTATTGTTCTTAGGCTTGGGAATCCAGAATTGCAGCTCTTCTTTTTGTACACTAGAACCCATATTTTCTGTATTGAAAAATTTTCCTCTAATTTTCCTCAAATTTATAGTATCTGAGTTAGTTCTTTCTTTCTGGAAATACTATGTAAAAAATCTACATGTATTCTTCATACCTTTTTCCTGAAAGTACACTAATAACTTCTATTCTGAGGGAAGGGTTTTCAGAAGAAAAGTTTGTTATTATCTCATATAGGTCTTTATAGCTGGTGGCAAACTTGGACAAGACTAAATGAAAGCAATGCCAGAGGATATCAGCATGTACAGTGCAAAGTTATCTATAGAGAGAGGAGTGGGAGGGAACACAGAAAAAATTGATGGCAAAAACAGAAGATTTTTTTAAGGGCCTGATTATTATTTAATGAGAAACGCTGAGAAAATGAAAAATAGAATATGTAGAAATAGGAAATGAAACAATACAATGAGATCTGGAAAGTGAAAGGAAAGGGCAGTTATATCACTTGTAGATCACAGAATTAGTTTATTAACTGTCATGCATGTCTTTCCTTATATCTTGTAATTTTCCAAGGGCAAGTGTATTACTCTGTCCAGATCCACAAGTATTCTTAGTAAGGCAGTGAACTTCTGGTGGTAATGTTTAAAAAAGTCTAGCAAAGGAAAAAAATCCTTCTTCATGTTTTTTATTTTTTGTATGTTTAAAAACAACTCAAATAAGTGCCTGCTCCCTTTTTAACTTCTTTCATGCTTAATTAATTCTAATGGCAACAAATGACAGCCTTTATTATCTGGAATTTGCCAGTAATCCTAAGCATTGGTTAGGATTTCATTAATTCTATTAGAGTTCATCTCCAGATGAATTAAATGTCTTAGATATTCATGGGGTTTTTTATAAAACAGTCAGTGTACTATTACCATTATAAATAAACTGACTGCTGTTCAGTTTTCTTTGCTGCTCATGACCCATGTAGAGTGGTGCCTACTGTGTTTTTCTTTCATGCCCTCAGATGAATTATGAAACTATCTTTAGGCAAATAAAACATACTTTTCCTCATCAAAGAAAATATAAGTTTGGCTCTGTGATGAACATCTTGTGATCTGATGAGTGAGCTCAGAAAGTATGTCTGGGTTAACCAGCATGCACTACTCTTAGTGATGCAAGGTTCACTATGTATTGGTACTGGCATCTTTATAATTAACTGTTGCAATCACAAGCCACAATTTTTGGGATGGGTTTTAAAAATACATACAGCATTTACATGCCTGCAATTTTAATTCAAGAATAAAATGTGCTCCATGTAATTTAAAATTTGGCTGCTGAAAGTCATGCAGACTATTTGTGAATTGAAATCTGCAAAACAGCTCAGTTCTCTGGAGATTATGGTCACTAAACCACTGGGGTTTTGTTTTCTATTAGGATTGCATTGCTGGGTCATAAGGACATTTTATGTCTTTTATTATAAAACTAAAAATCTGTAGATTTCAAAGCTAAGTGTTTCTGTCTAACTGCTTGTAATTATTTCCCCCAGCATTTAAATGAACTAGTTTGTGTGTGCTTTTTAGATTACTTATAAGAGAGACCATATACTCAGGGAAGAGTTGATAATTTAAAAATAATTTTTCAGTACTACAGCAACCAAGCTGTAGCTTTTGTCTGGATAAAAACAACACTTCTAGCTTTTTCCATTTCTTTTTCTTGTCTTAAAAGTTAGTATCTGATTTTTTTTCTCAGATTTTTTATTAAATAGCATTGTAATCAGACAGCAATTATGTAAAGTTTATATACTGTGTGACAAGATGCTGCAGAACTTTTTAAAAATGAATTAATATATCTCCTGGTATCAATTAAAGATTCTTCACTCTAAGTGAATGGGGTCAATACTGTCTTACAGGTGATATGCTACCTGAACAACATTAGTAAGTAACACACCTGGAATTTTTTTTAAACGTGACCACAGTGATACTTCACGATCATAGAACTTTTGAATATTTTCTTATTCCAAAACTCCTCAAAAATGGATTTGTTAAGGCTGCCAATTTTTAGCCAGCTTATGGAAGGAAATGTATCTGATGCCAGTAGGAAATCCAGTAAAAATATAACATTAATATCAATACTATGTGATAAGTACATTTGTGAGAATGGTATGCATCATTAAAATGCTTAAATCTAAAGTGTGCATAAATTATTTTTAGGCAAATATATTTGAGGGAAATATTATGAAGGCCACATTCAGCCTATTAAACCAAGAAAATTAAGGCAGTTTATGATAGAAAGGATAAATGATTAGTCAGAACTGAACATGAATTGCGTATCAGCTAGCAGTGCCATGTTACTAGCACTGTTCTTTGTCTTTGTTAAATACTATTTCTTACTGTGGTGAAACATGAGCAAAAAATTGGTAGAAATATTCCTGCTTAGGTTGCCAGATCTGATTCAAATTATTGTCATCTGTTGGCATTTTTTGCATTAATAGTAGAATTCAAAGTGAATTTTGTTGCGGCTTCTCAAATATTTTGGTCTTTCACTTATTTTTCAAGAGCCAAAGGAAGATATTATTTCCTCCTATGAGAGAAGGCTGCGAGAATTAAGATTTGTTCAGCCTGGAAGAGACGGCTTAGGGGTGACCTAATTGCAAGCGTGTGGTATCCAAAGGGAGCCTACAGAACAGATGGAGAGGGACTTTTTTTAAGAGCATGTAGTGGCAGGACAAATGGGAATGGCTTCAAACTGAAAGAAAGCAGGTTTAGATTAGATATTAGGAAAAAATTCTTTACTGTGAGATTGGTGAGACACTGGAACAGGTTGCCCAGACAAGTTGTGGGTGCCCCAGTCCTGGAAGTGTTCAAGGCCAGGTTGGGTGGGGCTTTGAGCAACCTGGTCTAGTGGACCAGGCAGGGGGTTTGGAACTCTATGATCTTTAAGGTCCCTTCCAACCCAGATTATTCTATGAATCTATGCATCTCTTAAAATGGAGAGATGGCTGTAAGGTAAAGTTGGCAGACATTTGAAGCCATGAGGTTTTAATCCTCATTTAATTGTATGAATTTCACATTTTGGAATAAGTTAAATATTTAAGAATTTGAAGAAAGGTGCAGGGCTTTTTTTAGCTTTTATAATAAAAATAATCCCATTCTTTCCATTTTATAACTAGGATGTTTAATAAAAACTGTATGTGAATTGCAAATCCACATTTTTTTTACGCTAACAAATATCATACAGCATGTTTTTAAGAGAGGAGGAAAGCAGTGTGTATTACTCTTCACAACATTGCACTGTCATCATATCAGTGGTTCTTTACTGCTTAAAAAAAACCCACCAGAAAATCTGCTTAATACACTACCTTAAAATGTTGCCTTGGCAGTGATATATTGTGTTTTGGGAATAATGATCAATTCTAAATTGCCCTGTTGGTGCTTAACAGTGAAAGAGGAGCTGGAAGTGCCAGGCAAAATGAGTATTCACAGAGACAAACTGCATCTTTCAGAAGGAATTATAGTTCTATTATTTTATTGAAGAAAATATGTAGGATAATGTATAAAAATGCAGCACTGTTTCCCAGTATTGCTGTTTTGTTTTAAAACAGAGCACATAAACAATAATTCTGCATCAAAGTGTGACCACGTTCTATTTGGTGATGTTGTCTTTGGAAATTTAAGTGTCTACTAGGAGAGGATGGCAGACAGAGAATGGACTTTGTGCAATATGTAAATAAAAACAATCTGCTAGTAAATCTATAAATATATTCCCTCTTGTTTTAGAAAACAACAGAATTTTAAATTCCTCTCTCAGTGGGGTAGCCTAAAATTGAAGAAAAATAAATTATTGTGGCTAGGGGGAATTCAGTCAATTTAAATTCTCACTGCTGCAGCCTTCAGCCAAAGAAAGTGGGATGGTAGAAATAATAATCAATAGGTGAAATACAATTATACTCAAAAACTAGAAGAGCAGAATGATTAATTAATGGTCTTTCATTTCATCCTAAGGTGTCCAGAAACAAGAGGTGGTGTGTAAAAGGCTGGATGACAGCTCCGTTGTACAAAACAGTTACTGTGACCCTGACAGTAAGCCTCCAGAAAACCAAAGAGCCTGCAACACTGAGCCTTGCCCACCTGAGTAAGTTAATCACTTAAGATGGACATCTGTTTTGCATAAAGAGAAAAGTCTTCATAATCTGTAATAAATCTTGTTAACCAAATGTATGTAAAGTTCTCATCTAGTATTCATGTTCTGTCTTATCAGAAAGGGTATTTGGGTTTGCTTTGGTTTCTTGTTCTGCTAAGATCAGCTGCAAAAAATGCATTGAAGAGGTCTGATTTGACTGAGGAACAATAGTGATGTTTGAACTACACCAAACACTGCAAGTAAAAAATACTAGCAAAACCGTTTCTTAGGATCTGAGTGTCATATGCAGTGAGTAGAGCACAGAGTAGAACTGGGGACCATTCTTACAGCAACAATGATGAAAGAATGTTGAGGTGAGACTTAACTTTACCCTAGTTATTAATATTGCATCTGAAATGTTTGCTATATTTTAAAGTATGTTATATTAACATTTCGGTTGAAGTGTTCACATGAGAAGTGGCAAATACAGAAACTACGAAGCAGACCAAACAATTTCCTGACAATAGTTTTGTCAAACTTCTTCTCCAGCATATTCAGTGTTGTACAGTAATGCTGAGCGCCTTTAGGATTAGGTGCTTAGATTCTATTTAGATTTATTTTTAAAGATAGCTGAATGATATATATGGATAATTAAAAAGAAGCTCATTTGATCAAAAACGAAGTTTGGCAAGGACATATAGCATAGCTTAATCTTACTACAAAACCTGTTTAGAAATAGTTGTGGTATTTTGTACTAGAAAATAATATCAGCATGTGAGCAACAGCTTCTCTTATGTTTTGGGGCAAATAAAACTTGTGGAAAAGGTGGAACAGATTCAACAGTTTATTGATTCCCAGGCTCAGGTTAGTTTGACTTTGGTGATAATCCATAGCTGTATTCCAACTAGGCATGAAAATCATTATTGCTGATTAAATGGAGATACTGCACAATACGGTGGTCACCTGTAAATGTCTCTTAAAAACTGCTAAATTGCAGCATGAAGGATGCTAGGAGGAATAAGACAAGATTATTGTGCATTAAAATCCCAACAGGTCTTCATGAAGTCAGTCTCTTCCTGAGTATCAGCTGCTTCCCTGGTGTGGTGCCTGGTTGCAGGATGGCAGAGCAGTGTCTCTTACACTTCATCCTGCTGTGTCACGTAACACATTCATTTGACATAAAGCCAAGTGAAGCCATTGCACTGCTCTTACCTTTGAATGTGAATGAGCTGTGTCACAGACAGGTCTAAATTGGGTCAAAATCATTGTCCCCACAGTCTGTGTGTAAATATGTGTTTATCCTGGAAGGGTATGCATTCGTCCCGTTTGGATAGCACTTTAGCATGGCTCTAAATGCACCTGCCATATACCTGAGACTTGAAAGCAGGACTTGAAAAGTGGTCATGTTTGATCAGTTCCTTTTTACCAAACAGACCCCAACTCCCTCCTTTCTGTGGCTTAGCAAATTAGCATTTTAAAAAGTAGTGGTAACAAAATTATTCCAAACTAGGTAAAATTTGGGGGTATTTTTTTTGTTTTGTTTTGGGGTTTTTTTTCAGTGACCCTACTAAGAAAACACCCCCAAACCAACAAAGCCCAGCCCAGAAAGTGGGAAACTTTTGAATTCCCATCCAGTACAACAGGGACATTGATGAACATGGTGAAAGTCAAGACATCAATATTCAGGAAATGGGTAGAGTGTATTAATTAGCATCTACTTCAACATGTCAGAGCAGTTCAGCCCATGTCTGCCTCCATTCTGATGTTCCCCACAGAGTGAATACAAAGTGCCAAACTAAGGAAAGGTTCTCAGTTCCTGACTCTGTAAGTAGTCTAGTAGAAAGCTGTTCAATTAACAGGTATTTATCCAGAGAAGTTTGATCCTTTTGGCAGAAAGTTTTATCATGCAGTAAGACTGAGTGTTTACATTGACTGGTCAAATACTTCCCTTTTTAATTAGTATAATTCTACTCTTCTTGTGGTGCATACCAAAAGCAATGAAAATGATACTCTTTCTAGCTGAATGCCAATTACGTTATACTTGATGTCTTTGAACTGCAGGAGACTATGTTTGTTTTCAGTACTTTGTTATTATAGTAAGTAACTCTTACATTTCAGATTGCAAGAAAATACTCTTACAGTTCTATGAATTATGAACAGTGCTGTCTTGTCATACAGTATAAATATTAAAGGTACCTGAGAGCAAAGTCACTTGAGCAAATCATAGTACCAATTAAAAATCAACACTTCAGCCTCGTGAAAGCTCTGAAAAGCTTCAAATTCTGCCTATTGTGGTAAAAGTGTAAGATTTTTTGATGAAGAATCACAGATTAATTTCCTTTTGCTGGGAAAGAAATGACAGAATATGGCATAATTGTTTCCATCTCTGCATCAATCTAGTTTCATGTTAGGATATATTATACATAATTTACACAAAAGAGGATAGCAGCACTTTTATTTTGACAGCAGCTTCAGAAAATGACAGATCTTATGAGGCAGCTCCAGGCATACCTCCAGGAACATCCACAGTGGCTGACATGCCTGACATTTTTGGCATGTTGGCAACATGTGATATCATACTAGACTTCACCTTCATCCTTTGCAAGGATGACTCAGGCGAGTATCAACATATGAAATAATGAAGACCAAATGTACTCGTCAATATGAGGTGATATTTCTATTTAATTGAGCTGCATTAACCATCCATAAATAGAAATATGCAACATTGTATCCAGATTAATAGCTGCTTTAATCTCTGCAGTAGCACAAAGCAATCTAATATTATTTACAATTCTTGACTTCTACTACATACACAGAAACACTCAGAAGTTCCCTCTAGCATCTATCATACAGTTCTTTAAATTTTAAAAGAATTTGTTGAGATAGTTTTTTATGTGATGAATTCATGTCTTGCTACTATTTGCTTCACTTTGAAAAATGTAAATATTTTGCATTTCAGTGTAGTGTTTTATTAAAAGGTTTACAAATGTTTCATAATCAGATGAGAATTAACTATCAGAAAGCCTAGTTTTAAGATCAAATAGTTTTATTGTAATGATACTAAAGAGGCAAACATCTTGGCTTTTGATTTGTGATGTAACTTACAGCAGTGGTTCCCAAACATTCCCAGTTGCAAACCACTTTCACAGAAATTATTTCAGGCAAGTCCAATGCAAACCTACATAAATAGCTTCAGTTTTGTCAGGCTCAAACACTCCTAACTACTATAGCCTAGGATGGAAATTGCTGCTCTAGAAAAATACAAAGTAGTGTTATTATTGGAAGATATGATTGCAGTGAGGCATAAATTAAAATATTCAGTAAAAAGACCCATAAGTTTCTACTTTATTTCACCATGAATGTGTCTATTGTTAAAAACTACTTCGGTTTAGTAACTTAAACTGTTTGCATTCTTGGTTTGTGCAATTATCAACTCTGTTTCTGAAATGCATTAACTGAGTCTCCTAACATTTTCTATCCAGATGGTTTATAGGAGATTGGTCAGAGTGCAGTAAGACCTGTGATGGAGGAATGCGTTCACGAACAGTTCTCTGCATCAGAAAGATTGGACCTTCTGAGGAGGAGACACTGGACACTGCCAGCTGTTTAACACACCGGCCCATTGAAAAAGAGCCCTGCAATGACCAGTCCTGCCCCCCACAGTGGGTTGCTCTGGACTGGTCAGAGGTAAGGAAATTTTGCTGTGTTAGCTCATTGGTAATAGTGGAGGCAGGACCTCTGGCCACTGAATATTAGTACATTTTCTGTCACTGCTTGCTAAGTAAAGGATTAATAAGAAATTTTCCCAGAGGAGGTTTCACCGGTGCCTTATTGTTTTGTTTCCTGCCTCTTATGAAAACGCCCATAACCTACAGTGTGTCAGTATACCCTAAATTAACTCCTTCTCCCCCACAGGTATCACATACTGGTTACCTAAAGTCATTTTACTCTATTATGTCCAGGCTTTTATGCAGGAAGATCATGTTATGATTTTGAACAAAATCCTTCTAATTTAATGATTTAATCCTTCTAATTTAACAATTTAATCCTTCTAATTTAATGATTCAAACTCTGCTAAACTTCTAGTTGTGATAATTAATCAGGATTGTGAAAAAGTACCAGGCTTCTTTCTGGTGTGAATTTTATTTGTGTAGCTTGGCAGACTGTCTTGACTGATGATGCCATTTTAATATAATGAGAAAAGTAGCTTTTTTTTTCCCTGTGCATGGTTTCCAGAAATAGAATATATTAAAATCCCTATAGTAATATCAATGTAAACCTTTTTATATGTGTGTTTATATGAATTTCTGATAGAAGCATGAAAAGGAAATCAAGACTGTACTTAAAAAATGAAGAGTTGGATACTTGTCCCATTGAAACCAGTGGCAAACCTTGCTAGTTTCTCTGGAATGCAAGTTATAAGGTTTTTTTTTCCATACTCAAAACAATGCATAATACAAATAAAACAATTATAGAACTGTTCATGCACTTCTTGACAATCAGTATAATTACACATTTTTAAAATTTTCAATGACTATTAACAAGAAATTATCTATCTTTTTGGTCAGAGAAACAAAAACATTTTGTAAACATAGAGGTTAAATTAATTCCTTAGGAGAATGTAAAAGTGGTTTCATCAAAATGAAATGAAAACTAAGGATGTCTTGCCCACTGGATTGTAGTCATTCTTAGGTAATGCCATAAGGTTTTTCACACTTTGCAGTAGTTGAGATTTGACAGAATTAATTTACCCACCATAAATTACTCCTTTTATATTTTCCTGGATAATTACAAAACAAGCAGAAAAAATACCTAAGGATTTCTTGGGAAGGGCATTATCAGACAAGCACATATAATTTGCATTCATGACTTCCACAGAGAGAGTCAGAAATTCTAGAAGCATTTATTAATGGAAGATAATTTTTCCTCATTCGGTTTATCTGGGTATTTTGT
The DNA here is from genome assembly GCA_013397975.1 of Machaerirhynchus nigripectus. Taxonomy (NCBI): domain Eukaryota; kingdom Metazoa; phylum Chordata; class Aves; order Passeriformes; family Dicruridae; genus Machaerirhynchus; species Machaerirhynchus nigripectus. The sequence continues at coordinate 563,334 of VZRQ01000602.1, forward strand.
TTTCATTAGCTTTGGAAATGTACAATCTTTCTGTTAAATTTTACTGATTTTTTTATTTTTAGTGATTCAGTGTTATTGAAGGCAACCTATTTCCTTGTTTCACTTTCATTTCTGGGATCCAGGTGTAGTTCATCTTAGAAGAATTTTTGCTATGCCTCCACAAAAGCAGTTGTGGAATGTTGTTTTCTTCTGTTACCAGTAGCTGGAAGAAGATCTTTCTCAGATGGCATCTTAGACGTAGATTAAAGATTGTGTCTTCAATCAGTACTAGAAGAAGGATGCTCCTAAACTCAAAGTTTGGTCCTCAGAGTCTTGCTTGTTTGCTGACATACTCTATAGATTATGAAACCTCACAGGCACATTGGGTTTTGACATTTTGACAAAGTCCTTTCGATCTTGTCACTTTTCTGTTTGTTTTGACAGGCTGATGTGATTTTTAAGCACTCAGCTAGGAAGGGGCACATACTTCTACTTCCTACTTAAAAGTCATGCATTTTGCATGAAATACATGTGGGAGAAAATACAACACTCCTTGGAATTTGGACCCCAACGGATGAGTCATAATCATGACATCAAAGACCTCACATATTAACTGTGATGGGGTTTTGGTCTCTATTTGTCATTAGTATTATTTGTGTAGTTCTGCCAGAGATCTTTCCTTACTTCCTCCTTCATCTAGTTTTCTAGTAGGCAGTGTGCACAAGATTTGGTGTTGAAGTCCCTTCAGTAAAATGAAGTTTGAAGCTGTTTACTCTGTATCAGAATACTGAAGTCTGAAGTACTGTAGTTAAGGAAGCTATACCTTGGTAGAAAAAGATAGAATAGGATAGAAAAGAAAAGGTTACATTTTAAAGAAAGTGATTATATATCCACTTTGCATTCTGGATTATGAACTCCAAATGCAAGACCCATCTTTTTGCAGCCCAGTTTAAGATACTAAATCCATGTAGAGATAACATTTGGGATAAACATGTTCATTCTATATGGACTAATTTAGGGGCCTCCCTCTTGAGATTTTCTTGTTTTGCGGTATATAGATATGGATATAAAGTTTTACATATTCGTAGGGTATATCCTTACATAATACTGTGGACCTGTTTTAAAATTTCTATGAATTACTCAGAGATGCTTCAGGATTAGGCATACAACAATTAAGTTTGCATCACTCAAGTAATTTTTTTGAAAATAAATCTTAGGAGTGTTTCTTTTTTTCCCAGCGATATACTGAGTTGTTTGGGGTGTGTGGAAAGGCTTTGGTATTTGACCACTTGAATATTGCTCCAGTTTCATATAATGTTGTTTTCCAAATAGTGTTTTGTCCCTACATTTTGAAGGCAATTCCAGTCTTGAACAGGTTAGCATAATGTGCGTGTAAGATTTATGCTGTCAGAAACTGATTCTGATCCAAATAACTGCAGATACGCTTGTGCGATAAAGGTTAACGTGCCAATAGAGGATTCTAAAACTGTGCTTACAGTATCTCCTGGTAAAAAGGGACTGATAGGAAAGATCTCGAGTTTTAATTTTGTTAGTACTTGTCTCTTCCTCATTCTGCAGTTGAGCTACTGTATATGACAGTTAATGGTCAGTAGCAAAAGGGAAATAGAATGGCAGCAACACCACTATGAAGGAAGATGAAAAACAGTGATCACCAGGCCTGCTTCTTTTCAAATCTCTGTTTTATTGTCTGCTTGCTGTAAGAATAGCACAAGAGTGATAAAAGGAGAGAAAACTATGAAATCAGAATTAAAATTTAAATAGGAAAGGAGAGGAAAGCATGCACTGTAGCAGAGGGTACAATATTTCTATATATCTGAATGATGTGGTTTCTATGAAGTCAAGCACAGAATTTATCTTCCCTTTTGTGTATTGAGGAAAAATATGTTCATTGCCTGTGAATAAAGTGAAGTGGATAAAGACTGTACTAAGGTGATATTAAGAACAGAGAGTCTTACTTTCAATTATTGCAACATTTGTTTCATAATAGTGTTACATGTGGCAGACCTTTGTGCTTTGCAGCAATGTTTTTCTTAAACCTAAAGTGAATAGTAACACTGTAGCCTAAATATAAACAGCAAAGGAAATCTAAAACTTAGAAAAGCTTGTACATAATAAAACAATCCTCAGTCAGCTTGTTTGTGTTTCTAAACATTTTAAAATTATTATTACTGTATTGTGATTATAGTTGAATTGTAAGATCATAAATACATTGTCCTGCTTTACAAATAGCATTTCTGAGAATTTAATTGGCTTTTTACTGAGATTTTAATTATTTATTTACATTAACATTTTTTTCAGTGCACACCAAAGTGCGGCCCAGGATTCAAACACCGAATTGTTCTGTGTAAAAGCAGTGATCTTTTAAAAACCTTCCCAGCTGCGCAATGCCAAGATGAAAACAAGCCGCCAGTGCGCATCCGCTGTAGTTTAGGCCGATGTCCTCCTCCTCGCTGGGTTGCTGGAGACTGGGGACAGGTGAGATCATTTCATGCAAGTCTTTATTGCTGTTAGTCTCCCACATTAGCACCTCTTAGAATAAGATGTCGGTGGAGATAGATAAGAGATGGTTCCCATGACTGAGGGAAACAAAAAGCTTCTCCCCTTTTGTGTCAGATTGTAAGGTGTTTCTTTATGATGGTTGTCTGAGAGCAATCTCTTTGCTACTGGATGGCTTTCTACATGCACTTTAAAAAAAAATAAAATAATCCTTACTTTTTAAACAGTGTTTCAAGATACAATAGTGTTGCAGGGTTTATTATTTTTAAAACACACTTAACTTCCTTGAAAAACATGATGGAAATATAAAGCCAATTCCTGTTGTAGTAGCAGGTCTGTATATATATCTATCTCTGAAAAAAACCCACTTTTAGACCAATATAATTTTTTACATAAGATACATTGAATTACCATACAAGGAGCTAAATTAATCCAGGACAGGCTGAATAGTCCTGCCATTATGCAGTGCTTCTAAATATGATTTACTAAGTTTCCTTCTTTCTTTATGTTTTTGCATCTCAACAATGATCAATGGCCTGTTTTTAGAATATTAAATGAAAGATTAATTTTCTGTTTGCTGAGCAATTTGCCTCTAATGAAATTGAAACACTTTAGTTTAACTAACCAGTGGAAGATCATTTGTGATATTACAGTCTAGTTGGCTTTTTTTTATGGTAGTTCTTCAGATCCACGTTTATATTTAACTAATATTGTACTAAAATTGTAACTATTTAGTTATAGAAATTAAAAACGCTTTGAAACAGCAAAGTATTTTTGTTTGAAAGACGTTTACTTTTTCCTTAAAAAAAGTCCCCTAGTAGATTTGAATTCTTAATCTCTTTGTTTTTTCTACTTTATTCTAAAGTGTCAGTATGATGTATGAAATAGTGTAAATTATATTCTTATATTTCAAATCTGAACTGTTCAGGGAGTCAACATTGCATTGCATTTTCTTTTCTTTGAAAGCCACGTACTCACATATATTGTAAAAAAAATTCTAAAATATTTTTTGAGAATTCTTTTCTCTATTAATCAAACATCTTCAGATGCCTGTCTTCTTTAAAATTTGGGGATGTGAAGTGTTCCTGATTGCTTCCTGTTGCTTTATTTTATATTTAAAAATTGGATCCAAGGTTTTAGGTTTTTTTCTCTTTCTTTAGTGTTCTGCACAGTGTGGTCTTGGGCAACAGATGAGAACAGTACAGTGTCTGTCATATACTGGACAAGCATCCAGTGAGTGTCCAGAAACTCTCAGACCTCCATCAATGCAGCAGTGTGAAAGTAAATGTGACAGTACTCCCATTTCCAACACAGAGGGTAAGTCTGCCATCTTAATATAATTTATTCTGGAAAGGGTAGAGTGACATGGTCAGCATTACTGCATTGGTAAAAGTCTATATGACATAATCTCTCAGGCTGTGAATGATATTTTAAAAATTATTTTCTGGTTAGTTATTGTAGTTCAGTGGTAAAGTCAATGAAAACCTAAGCACACATTGTTTGTTTAAAAAAACACCCTTAAAAATATAACATAAGTTGTGGACAAAATACTGTTGTTTGTGTCACTGATTTTCTAATCTCTTTACTGGTTTAAATGGAAATGTTCATAATAGTGGGGGAAGCATTATACACTTTTCATCCACCAACCTTCTACCTGCCTAGTCAGTGTTAAACACAGCAACGTAGGAACAAAAAATAGTAAATTCCATATTCATTGGAAGACTGGGACCATAGATTTCATGCTCCATGGTGCTTGTAAGAACAAGTCTGTTCTTACACTTTGACATCCTTTCATCTTCTTCTGGCTAACTTTTAGGTTTTTTTGGATTTATAATGCCTGTTCAAAATAATTATAGTATTTTTTGCATTATGCAATCTAATTTAATCAGACTATTAACTAACTTCATAATAACATATTTTTGGTAGAGGAAATATTAGATAATATTGGGAAAATAAGCTTATTCACATTTATTAAATACTTTGGATCTGAACTTGTAAATGGTCCAGGCCAACCTATTAGAAAATGCTGACTTCAAAGTAGACTTGGAGTGCTAGGCAGTAAAAAATATGTTTCCTCATTGATTATAAAATTTAGAATAGTTGCTCCTCAGATGAGTACAGCTCATTTTGCGTGGAAGGGGAAAGGAATGGAAAACACAGCAATAATAGTTCTTCTAAAACAGTTATTCCCTAAATTTTTATATTAGCTAAATTGTGAGTACGTAACTGCAGTGGCACTAACACTGCTGCTTTTAACATAACTAATCTCTGTGCAGTATATAATGGAGTATTTTTTGCCAGAATCTCCTACTACATTGGAGTTCAATGTCCTACTTATGTAGAACAAATTCTCTGATTTAAATTTTTTTAAAGGCAAGTTTGTCTTGCAGTCTACCCAGATTTGGTAGTCATTCAATGCCTACTGTATCCATCCGTATCCATGCCACAGATTCAAAATTGTTGTGAAAGACTGGCTAATATAGATGTCTGTGAAGAGAAGGAAGCACACTAAAATCTTCCCAAAAATACACTGATGGCTCAATGTATGAGCACTCTAATTCACTATTTTTAGTAAAGTTTTAATTTTAAGTAGAGGCTTATTGTCCAATGTTGTCATTTGAAAACATCATCATACCAGATTTTTTCTTGGTAATTTTAATTTGAATTATTTCTGTTTAGTGCTCTCATGTAATCTTTAAGTGATAATTATCAATCTAGGAAACTTTCTGCCTTTTAAATCTCAAAGGCTACGTGATATTTTATTTCCAAAGACAGATGTTGAATTTAGTCCAAAGTAAGGAAGGTGATAAATTACTTTTAAGTGGACATGATTCAGTCACAGTCTCCTCTTAATTCCAGATGACAAGGTCTTATTGTTATTTATAGTAATTACACTAGTAATTCTTCAGTATTATCAGGAAAATATGCTAATCTCTTATGGAATAATGCAATCAGGGGTTTTCTGTGTGTGATTTTTGTATACTGGGTGGCCTGAACTTCTCTCCAGTAGAACTGTGCAGGCTAACTGTGTGCAGTGAGTCTGTTGGTAATTGTGTTTTTAGGGACCTACACCTTCATTGGAAAATTTTTGGGATCCACAAACAGAAAATGTTGAAAAACACTTATACAGTGTTCCAGATGGATGTCAGTTCTTATGCCTCCACTCTGAGAGAGCCAGGTGCAAGCCAGCTCCTTGCTGACAGCCATCCAGGCTCATTAGCACAGTCAGGAAGAATCCAACAGAAGAAGATAGAGCACAGTATCTTCTGAAGGATACAGTTCCCAACACTTTGCCACTTGGTGTCCTGTTTTTGTTTATGTCTCCAACTTGGAGGTATTTATCTCAAAATTTATTTAACAGTTTAAAATGCTTAGATCCTCTCAGCAGAATTTTGCTGTAATCTGTGAAAGACTAAGGATGCCCTAGCCCAAAATTAGGCAAAAATTCTGTCTTCAAGGTATCTTTTTCAATAATTTTTTGTGCAAGTGTTTATTTTATATATATTCTAATTTATACATTTTTTAGAGCTGCTCTTAAATAATGAATATAAGAAGCACAAACATTTGCAGAATAATGTGCATGTTTATCACATTTTCTGCTTTAAAAAATTCATCCTGGACACAAGAGGAGCTGTTATTAGTTAAGTGTCAGTCTTTAAACAGAGAAGCCTATCTTTTTCACCATCCTGGAGATGATTAAAAGATTTCAAGAGCTAATTAATCCTAAAGAGCACAACTATTTTTGGAAAAGTAGTCTTTTCTGGGAGATATTTTGGAGCTATGATATTTTCTTGTGAATGGATTTGTGAGTGGGGCATACTGTGCCTCTGTGCTTGCTTTTGTCATATTGTAGGTACTGTGGGATGTGATCTGACTATCAGTATTTCGGTTTCAAGGAAGGAGTCAGGTATCCCTGAGAGAGGGTTTGTCCACTTGGGAGTGCATGTGTGTAGCAGAGCATCCCTGCCCACACATGGGGACTTTCTTTATGTGCCACCTTGTAACACTGCCTCCTACTTTGGGCTCTATTGCAGGGCAACTCCAGCAGCAGTGCACCAGTTTGCAGCAGGGTCAGATTATCTAAGGGGGCTCTCTTCCTGTTTCAAACCCCAGCAAACCTGATTCCCTTTGTTTGCCAAATGCCTGTGCTCACAGACTATGGAGCCTGCTCAACAATTTTTAGCAAGTAATTTTGCTCACCAAAGATAAATCATACAGGGTTTTGAGGAAGGTTGAGACACTCTGCCGTATAATGACCATGTTGGTAAAGCTTAGAAAATGTTTCTTTGGGAAAGTATGGGTTGTTTGCATAAAACAAGTCAAAATTTTGGAGACACAGAAAGCCTAAAAGAAAGTTACATTGCATCTTGTCGTATTTTACATGTGCTTTAGCTCTGGGGTTTTTAAACTTCTCATTGGTGATTTAGAATATTGTAGATGTGGTTTTGATGGGCTGCCACTGGTGAGGGTAATATTGCATTGGCTGCTGAAAGTGAACTATAGGCATCACCTACCACACCATTTGAAATATCTTCAGAATTATTCTATTCTCTTAAATCCATATATGTCTTCTGAATCTAGACTGCTAAAGCACATTTAAAATGTTACCTGAAAAACTGTTTTGTCTATTTTAATGTCTTATATTTTATGTGATGCATCTTTGCAGTTTCTTTAGCTGGAAGCACAGTGACATTTTGTGATTTTATTACTGTGAAATGATAGTTAATACCATAATATTGTCTGATCTAGCCACAAAGTTCGGGAAGGCAGAGCTTGTAGATGTAACTTACAACATTAACCATTTTCCATTCAACCACAGTCCTGTGAAGAATAGGCTACTTCATCAGCCACTATATCTATTTCAAAACTGATTTTTAAAACAGAAGTTGTGGGGAACTTCCAGAGTATTCTCTCATTGCTGTCCAAATGGCATCGGCTCAACAGGGTCCAGTTTTACTCAAGAGGAAGAATAACTTTAAAGAAACATGAAAAAGGATAATTTCAAATCCTACTTTTAGCAAAAGTGCAGTTAGTGGCTTTACTTGTATTTAACTAAATACAGTGTGTTTGAGGCTTATTTTTGGGATTGAGTGAACTTTTTATGTCTTGTAGAGATCAAGCGAACCTTTTTATTTTTCACTTCATTCATAATTCACCATCTGTCTCTCCTATATTACCAGTTTTCACAAACACAAGGACCTGAAATATTTCTGGAAGAGACTTGACCTCTTTTGTGAGGAGTTTTTGAAAGTCAGTCAAACACAGTGACCGTGTGTGGTTGCTGGTAGAGAGATATATCTGTTTCCACCAGCCACCCACAATGTCTTTTCTCCTGTCACTCAATTATGTTTACATTAAGAATTAAAAAATTAGAAAAGCATTTTGTAAAACATCATGTAGGTGGAGTGAAAGAATTGCAATGAAAGTGCTGTGTCTGTGTTAATGAACTGAAAGTTTAAATAATTTCCTAACCGCTCCTTGCTTAGCTAAAAGCATGCATATTGCCACTATCAGAAATACTGGTCAGTACAGACCTGGAAGTTCAGCTTCATCAATGCTTTCCTAGGTTCAAACACTGAAAATTCTCATCTGCACTCAGTTTGCTATTACACTATGCTTGCAAGTGTTAATGCACTATCAGTAATTACCTGTCTCAGAGCAAGAATAATGTACCAGGAGATCGAATGGAGAATGAAGAGCTGTAGAACCTGAGTGTACCACTGAATTCTCAGATGTAGCTCTTTCTCCAGCTCTATCAGGATAAGAACTGAGCAGGGACCAAACTATTCCTTTCCCTATTCCCACCTTTTTTTCTACAGGTGAAAAAAATGAGCCAGAGGAGAACTACCGCATATTCCAGCATTGCTCCTGCAGCGTACCCGCAAAGTTGCTTTATGTGCAACCTGTGTGGGATGCAAAAAATCCAAACCTTCCTCAGTGGGGTTGAGCTCTCTTCTCCCTTCCTGGGAGATCTATCTGCCAGCATAACTGGGCTGCTGAGGCAGTAAGCCCAGCATATAGGGGAAACACAACTATGAAAAAAAAGCTTTTATATCTATTACAGGCATAAAAATGGTTTTCCTTCTAGCATAAAGTAAATTGTGGATGTGTGGAACCAAGCCTAAAGTATAATCCACCATTCAGTTTTGTCACTGAACTCACCCTGTTGGTACCATTATCCACAACACTTGCATACTTTTCTCCATCCCTGTTAGCTGCAGTGCACATTCTGTTTTAAGGCTTCTTGCAAATGCACAGGCGTGGTATCAAATAGTGTGAATCATGATGATAATAACCTCTCATGGATGCATAAAATAACTCCTGAGAAGGAAGTTAAAAGTAATATAAAAAAATGACTCACATTTTCTAGCTGTGTAAAATGATCGCTTAGCCCAATAAATGATAATTCTTTCAAGGCAAAAACTACACACTTGTAAACCTCTGAAAGCCCTGCAAACATTTTTATGGCTTTTTAAAATTGCAATATTGTATGCACTAGACTGTACTAGTAGTTACAAAGAAAGCAAAATGGATGGATAGGGAAGCATATTAAACATCAAGTTTTCTTTGTACTTTTATTTGTATTTCTGATTTTTTTCTCTTTAATGTTCTTAATTATTAGAGTGCAAAGATGTGAACAAAGTGGCATATTGCCCACTGGTGCTGAAGTTCAAGTTCTGCAGTCGAGCATACTTCAGACAGATGTGCTGCAAGACCTGCCAAGGACACTGACCCACAGGAAGCATAAGAATGTGCCTTGTTATTACCATTGTGGAAGAGTGTCCATCAAAGAGAGCCACACAGCGGAATGAGATTGATGTCCTTGCAAATGCATTACCCTGTGGAAAACATAACCACTGGTCAGCCCCAGCTGACAGGATTTCAATATTATTTTAACTTCTGTGAAGTGGGATTTATTAATCCAAAGTGCTGGACACAGTATGAGGGGATCCCAAATTTGAAAGATTCACACAACACATATAGAATATCTTACTGTGGAACCTTTGTGTTCTTTTGACTAAATCCAATAGTCTGTTTACATCCTTGGACCATTAAAATAATTTTTATTATGGACTTAGCTATGACACTGAATCCATTTCTATTTAAAACTGTTTAAAGTGTTCTTATGAGTTGGTCTACTATGGAAGTAAAGAAGAATCAAAAAAAAAGTTAAGTGCTAGCTTAAAAATGTTAACTATTTTATCTCTTGACACAGCACCAACTTAAATTATAAAATGAGCTTGGAAATGTTATTTAAGGAGCAGAAACTTTTTAGAAAAAGAAGTATTTTTCCTTCATTCCACCTAATTCCCTTTGGAGTAATCCATATTTCCTGAACACTGCTGTGAGCCATTTATAAAGCTATACTAAATAGAACAACCATGAGGGACTTAGTTTTAAGAGGTGCAACAGTTATTGCAGTGGTGCATGAAATACAAGTGTGCTATGAAACAAAATGAAATCTGCGTTGCAGGTTTATAGCCATCTTACCATTGTACAAGTGAAACAGATTTCCACTGAAAGGGAACATATTTCAGTATCATGGGGGAGGCAGACTCCAGCAGTGGTGAAGACTGCATTGCCAGCTCCTTCGCTACTACCATAAAGGTTGTTTAGAACTTACACTTTGAATCCAGCTCACTTTTGTTTACAACACCAGCCACAAAGAAGAAACAACTTTGTGGGCTTCTAGATCTGGTTTACATGTTAGCTTTAATTCTCCAAAACTGAGGAATTTGAATGCAAAAGATAAGCCTACTGTGTTGTAGCAACAATCCTTTGCAAAGCTGGAAGTTAAAATGGATTCCAGATGTTCCCTCCTTTGATACCATAGCAAAGGTATTACTTATGAGAGAGAATATGTGAATGTTCTGTTCAGGAGACTACATCTGAGTGGGCAAGGATTGCAACCAAAGAATAAGTGACTCATGGAGGTATCTAGGTTCTGTCCAAATGAGAAGTCAATAGTGTGCTCGAGCCAAGAGGCCTGTTGGACTATCAGAAGTAAGGCACACTGGAAATGGCGTGGCTGTAGTGAATTCTGGACACCTTCACCTAAATGGCCAGGTACCTATTTAAAGCTGGACCATATTTAAAGCAAGGGGCAGCTTTTGGCATGAGACTGGAACAAAGTCATGCCTCTGGAAGCTAGATGCCTTAACTATTCGCTGCCATGCTCCACTTATTCATATTACCCTATTTTTAATATTCACCAAATACGTTGCATTTTTAAAAGTGAAACCAAACTTCTTAGGCAAGTTACAATCAGGAATATAACAAAAAAGTTAATTGTCATGCTCCTCTTCCCCTTCGTTTTTCAGTAACAGACTTAACAGGGAGATGAGGAAAGCAGGTATTTGTTTATAATAAAATATTGTACTTGAACATTTGCATTTTGCAACAGGTACTTCATGAATGTGATTGTGTGTCCAACTATGACTCCTTTGTTGTAATGCAGTTAAAATTATGTGAACAATAATGTGTTACAAATTCTAACTCAAATAGCACTTTTTAAAAAAAGGTAATCTTTTCAGTGAAAAATAATTTCAAAATACGAGATTGAAGTGTTACCAATGTATTTTGGCAATAACAAACCAAATATGTTGCACAGTATTTACTAATGTGAATTAACATTGAACAATAGATACTGTTAAGAGGACTCATACTATGAAATCCCCCCAACATATTGACAGTCTGTCAAGGGGTTTTGTGTAGCCCCATGTCTGTACTCACGACCATCAAATTCCTGTCATCTGCTACCTCTTGCCAGTATTTCCACTTCTGTATGCTTGTGACCAGTGGAATTAATTTTCAGTTGGCTTGCGTGTATTCACATATGCTTGTTATCTGTTGCTCTCATCACCATGTAAACAAGTCCTGTTAAAACTGACACCAGTAGGTAAAAACATCCCAATTTTTGGGAGTTGCACATAGAAATTAAGGGCAGTATGTAGTCCTCGTCTGTTAACTGAATTGACTTCTTATATCCTTTTGACAAAACACCTTGGTGCTAGCATGCCCTGGTTAGATCAAAAGTATGATGAAAGGATAAAGGGTTGTTACAACATTCCCTAAGTGAGAGGCCTCTATGTATCAGGGTCCAGTTTTCTCCAGGGCATGATTTTGTTTATCAGCTAATGTGTCAGCTAATGAGAAAAGGGTTTTCTCTGTATTGAAAAGAAACCTTTTTTTTTTTTTTTTTACCTCACTTAGGACATGAAAATTGTAAGGAGTGTTTCCAAAGACACATTTTGCTCTCTTACTGGTGCTAGAACACCGGGGATTCTGATGTTTACTCTGCAATATAACAGCACTGAGGTTGGAAGTTAAAGAACTCCCTGGAGCAATGTTGAATTGTATTGTTAAAGGGAACAAAACACAGAATGTATATGGATTACAAACTAATCAACCCTACAGACTAAGACTGAAATATGAAGCCTAATTCAAAGAAAAATGATTGGTTTCAACAGCACAGTTCATTGCTGCTGCTACACTGTAGCCATCTATATAATCTAAGCTAAATAGTGTTATATTCCTAAATAGTGACAAAAGGAGTCTTTGTGCAGGCTATAAATATGACAGACCTAGAATCAAATAGTTGAATACAAGAAGCAGAAACCAATCTGGTGCCAGTACTTCCACTGAGCAATACTATCAGCTGATAAAGATCAAAACAGAAAAATCTAGAGATTAATCCTTCAAGGTGTATACATCCAAAATAGTCCATTTCGTTAGGAACTTTATAATGGAGTGAATGTCACATAGATATCCTTAATAATACAGACTGAAATTACCTTTGTATTATTGTGATTAGTTGCTTATTATTTTATACTCAGTATTAATGTGGTACACTGTTACTTTATTATTATTATTTTTGCTTTTGTAAATTATATTCTAATTTATTGTCATGTTTCTTAACACTTGTTCTACATGCATTCTCCTGCTTGTAATGAAAACAAAAATATTGTAACACTTGATGCAGTGAAATTCCACACCAGGCACAGATTTGTTTTTAACATAGATAATTTAGTAAAATAAAACTGCAGCTTTTAAGATTGATACCCATGGTACAGTTGTCTCTTCCCTGACTTACAATTACTAGAATTCTGTATGCCTAATATTTGCTTCATCCGATGCATCAAAATATAATATATAAGGTGTCTTCTTTCAAGTAACATCTATGTTATGCTAGAATCCTGTCCTTGGCAGCAGCAATGTTTGTCATATATAAGCAAATAAGGAAATAAGGAAAAGGAAAAGTCAAAAATATGGTCATGTACATTATTAAGTAATATTTTAGCGTAAGCAGTAATGTAGATCAAGAATGAAATTAATGGCAGCAAAAATATTCTGTACTTCTTGGAATTATTTCATTAACAGCTAGTCAATAATAACAATAAAATGTCCTTCTTGCATTGAGCTTTTAAGGTTTTATCTGAAGTTTATCTGAAGCCATGATGTTTTTAAATATAAAGAAGAAAGTAATTTCAGTAGACTTGGTACTTAGGTAACTGTTGCTGAGAGGTTGCTCCCTTTCTTACCTAGTACAGTATAAATAACTTGTTATGGGAATATCTGATCAAGTCCTATGAAATATTTCTTATTTCTGAATTAAAATCTAGTTTCTAGTCTAATGAACATAAACACTCTACTCTTGTGATTTAGATGTTAAAGAAAGTACAGAGAACCTTAAATATATTGATGAGGTTTTTACTAATTATGGTTATTTTTGTTATTCTGTTTATAAATGGGGATTCAAAAACCAATTATTTGTTTTAAAAATATGGGTATTTCTAACTGTGCTTGATGACAAAATTTTTTGCCCTTCAGATCAGAAGTTAAAGATGGAATAGTCTTAGTAAGTAACAGTTTAATGACAGTTTTCGCTGTCATTGTGAAGCTGTTGACTTTCCTCCTATACATTCACACTGTAAGTTATAATCTGATAGGTTTCCTGTTATTGTTCAGTTTGTAGTGTTGTTTTTTCCCACTGGAGTGCTTGTGTTTTGTATTATAATGACAGACTGAGAACACTGAAACAGATGTGTTTCTCCCTCCTTTTCTCCTGCTACCTTAAACCTGACATAAGACATGATGATTGTGGAATTCCTGACACACAGAATTCCCTCCAGTCTTCTTAAAATGCATTTTTTTTTCACCAGAACTTAATTCTGGAGCCAAGCCTGCTATTATAATTCTCTGTTACACTTTTTCCGTTTGTTTCTTGAAGAAATGAGCACCATTTTTTTCATGAGATACTGGTTTTTCTTTTCCCTGACTTCCCTTTCTATACCCCAAAATTGTTCCTTCTCGAGTATACTCGCCATTCTATCTGGAGCTATCTGATGCTCCAGATTTGGATATCTGATGCGCCATTCTATCTGGAGCTATCAGATGCATTTTTATATATCCTCTGCAGAATTCTGAACAGGCTTTGGTTACTTTCCTGAGTTCTTAGTTATATTTTATTGTTACTTGAAACTAAGATCCAGGACTCTTCTGGATCCGCTTCTGTGGAGGCTTACTGCTGGATGGACTTTGGATGAGTCCTGTGAGCCTCATGTGAAGGCAGTCAGTCATCAGTCTAAGAGTCTTGTAGAAGGCCATTACTAAGCTGAGCCTGTCATTCTGCAAGAAGTGACACCCTATCTGGCTGTTTTCCCTTCACCACAAACAACAATTAGGTGGAAGGGATGGATGACTGATTCTGTGTGGTCCCTCCAATCTTCATTCTAGACAGAATGGTGTAAGAGCATTTCCATGCAGTAATCCAGATGAAATCCCAAATAGATTTCTAAAGGCTCAGTCAGCCACAGAACAAAGTTCATTGCAGAACTAGTGAATTGGTCATTTCCCAAGTGTATTTGGCCCAGCTAAAGTGGAAGTTCATGTCCAGCTTAGGAAAATAAACCACTCAAAATGCGGTGTGGTGTACATTTAAGAATACTGCATCCCTTAAACTGGCACACCACCTAAGCACCACATGTCATTCATTTTCTTCTATTTCTGCACAGCAGAATTATAATATATACACAGTATTTCTGACATTTTCATTAAGCGGGACAGGCTACAGGACACAGTTTATGTTCAGAGGTCATAGAGCTGCCAGTCAGAAAATTATTGAAGTCTGTCCTGGAAAGGATATATGTATTTCTACATCAAGGATTGGAAGATGCAATTTCTACAAACAGGAAGGCCTTTTCGGAGAAGACCTAGCAAGATCAGTAAATAAATAATCTCACTTCTTTAGTAATCCTGTTTGGAATAAATTTATCAGATCACATCTTGAGATAGAAAAGGAAGTGTTTTGGAAGCTAGAAGTGAAGACTCAGCCAGTGAGTGCTCCAGGCTTCAGTTGCTATGACCACACAGAGAGATCGGATTTGGCCTGGCTGATAAGGGATAAGCTGTGGATTTTGGAAACTGGATTTCTTCATCTGCATCAAGATCAGTACATTTGTTTATTCTTCTCCCCAACCCCACCTTGACATCAAAGTTTACAAATGTGCACACTCTTGCAATGTTTATAACACAACAAAATTATCACTCACATTGTTTGAAAAACCCATCTTGCAATATGATTTATGTTTTGTAATGAAGATCAGTCTTTGTAGAATCTACCTCCCCTTAACAATGCTGAGTAATGCTTCTGAGTAACACTTCATCTGTGAGGTAACAGTTCTGGACATGTGGGAATACCTTCCAGTTACATCTCTATGAAAAGGCACAGACCTACTCTACGAATTTCAGAAGACAAACTTCAGCTGAGAATGCATGTTAAGTTATCATTGTCACATTTGTTCTGAGGTTGACTATGCTTTATGAAGCAAATAAATTTACAGAAGTGCAGTGGTCTTAGGGTCACTGCCTTATAACATCTTTGAACACTGACCAGAAATAGGGGCAGGACCTTGTGCACGAATGACAAAGTGTGGTTGAAAAGTTTACAGTCCATTTCCAGGACACTCATTTCTCAGACTCCACTACTCAGAATCCATGAACTGCTACAGGACTACTCTTCCCTCCATAATCTCCTCCCCCCTGGTGGCTGCTTCTCTTTTTTCTCACTGCTTTAAAAATCTGTGCATCTCATATTTGGTGTACAGTACTTCTGTCTTTGATCATATACTTTAATGTGAATGTTCTTGAGAGTTTTCACATCTGTAATTTAACACAGTTATTTGTTTAAAATGCTCATTTTAGGCTAGTTTTGTGAATTATTTATTGAAATGTAAAAACAAATATAAAATCTAAATAAGAATTTCAAGAAAAAAGTCTAGAAATGCATTCATTTTTTTTCAAATAGTAGTCCAAGTAAAAATAATATTTAACATTTTTTTCTACTGCAGTAATTAGAGGCCCCCTCAAGATACTTTTTTCCCTGTTATGAAAAACACTGAGTTAGGAGCGAATACAAACAGGAAGAACTGAGCCTCTCTTTTGGTCTCAGATTCTCTTTCACATGTAGCCTTTGTATTTAAATGCACTATCAAAACAAGAACTTCTGCAGCAAAAAGGAATCTCAAACAACTCATTTGGCCTTTCTGGCTCAAAGTTTCATTAGAAGTTTATTTACCTAAGGTAAGGTTACATTGTTGAAACTATCCTGTCAATTAGCAGTAACATTTGACTTCAGATGTATTATTCTTCAAGAATATTTTGTCAAGGATAGGGCTGGTAACTGATTTTCTAGAAAAGAGGGATTGTATTATGGCTATAATTACATGTAACAATTAACTATGTGTTATTTAGAGTCCTTGTGAAATAAAGTGTAGAACAGCCTATTTAATTAAAAGAGGAAAAGGAATTAGGCTGCATTTTATACTAGCTTCAAAAAGAAAATGCAATTGACAAATATTCCATTTTGATTTTCAGTGAGGTTTAACAAGCTGGCTCACTGCACTGTAAAATGTTTGTAAAGCTGAAGACAAATGACCTGAGTTCTATTTCCATGGAGGGTTTGGGGTTTTTTAAACTCTGTTACCCTAATCCATCTAGGAAAGGTCTCAAGCACTAAGACAAACTTCTTTCTGTAAAGCATCCCCCCCAGGTTTGTGGATTTGCTGTGCTGTTTGTTTCCCACTTCTTGCAGTTGTGATGATCACAGATTTTAATGAGAGAAAAACTAAGCATGATGGGTTTGAGGCCTTGGTATCATGGCTGTGGATGTCTCTTAACTCCCTTTTTCCTCTAGCTGGAAAACTGCCACGTAGCCTATTTTCCCCCAGTATGAGCAAAACAGGTTTCTGGCACCACGGGCTTGCTGGCTGCTTATCTGCAGTGTGGGCAGATGCTCATGAAAGACTCGGTGGATGGATGTGGCTTCAGGTATCAGAGGTGCCTTGGACCAGCACCACATAAAATTGGTTCCTGTGGAATGTAGCCTTTCTGTCACCTGACTTTCATGCTGGGGACAGAGTTCCAGAGCATGTTTCCAATTTGGCCAGCATCCACCTCTTGGGCTACAGCAGCAGGTATCCCTCAGTCCTTTGCTGGAGTTCAGCTGTGGCTCATGGCTGCTCAGAGTCACAGCCAGGATGGTTGCTGAAATGCTGGAATGTTCAATACTGCCATAGCTCTGGTTGATCATGTTGGTGTGAAGAGCTGCTGAGCTCTGAGCTGTGGCAGGTCTCCTCTGTGAGCAGCGAGCACCCGAGGGTAGGCCAAGAGCTGGGCATGGTTCAGTTTTGCTCCAGGGAACCTTGGGTCTGGGGAGCACTGCTTGGGCCAGGCTGAGCAGCAACCACTGCCTGGCTTCCGGGTCACCACAGCTGCCTCCTCAGCTGGAAAGGTGAAGGGGCTGCCACAGTGAGCAGCCACAACAGCTCCAAAGGGAGAAGACCCTGCATGGGAACAGGAGGGCTTGAGCAGAAGTGGAAGGCCAGTGATAGTGGTTTTGGGGAAGCTATACTGGGGCTGCTGGTTTGGGAAAGCTGTGGAGGGGCCAGAGAGTAGGAAGGGAGAGTGGGGCCATGAGATGGAGCTGTGGAGTTGTACTGGTTTTGCATGGCCTGGTTTTTGGTAGCAGGGGGGCCATAGAGGTAGCTCCTGTGAGGAAGCTGCTGGAAGCTTCTACCATGTCCAGCAGAGCCCATCCCTGATGGCTCTGAAGATGGACATGCTGCTGGCTAAAACTGGGCCTATGAGAGAGGTTGGTAATGCCTCTGTGATAATATATTTAAGAAGAAAATCAAAACAAAGTCACACAGTTTTGCTTCTAGTCAGAGAAGAGGAGGCGGTGAGAACATGTGAGGGGAAACAACATGGCAGCAACAAGGTCAGTGGAGAAGGAGGGGGAGGAGGTGCTCCAGGCACTGGAGCCAAGGTTCCTCTGCAGGCCGTGGTGAAGACCATGGGGAAGCAG
>VZRQ01000602.1:599067-620518 GCA_013397975.1 Machaerirhynchus nigripectus
CCCCCAGGTCCTTCTCCACTGGGCAACTTTCCAGCCCGTGGAGCTGCCTGGGGTTTTTGTGACCCAAGGGCAGGACCTGGTACTGGGCCTTGTTGAACCTCACACCGTTGGCCTCAGCCCATGATCCAGCCTGTCCAGATCCCTCTGCCCTCCAGCAGCACTCCCACCCAGCTTTGGTGTCACCTGCAAACTGACACTCAATCCCCTTGTCCAGGTCATCAGTAAAGGTGTTAAACAAGACTGGCCTCAGTACTGAGCTCTGGGTAACACCACCTGTGACCAGCCACCAGCTGGATGTAATTCCATTCACCACCACTCTCAGGGCCCAGCCATCCAGGCAGTTTTTAACCCATGAACTGTGCACCCAGCCAAGCCACAAGCAGCTGGTTTCTCCAGGGCAACACTGTGGGAGACAGTGTCAAGGGCTTTAGCAAAGTCCAAAAGCAAACATCCGCAGGCTTTTCTCACCCACTAAGTGTGGCACACTGCCATAGAAAGAGATCAGGTTGGTCAAGCAAGTCTTGCATTTCACAAACCTGTGCTGGCTGGGCCTGATCCCATGGTTGTTTGGCATAAACTGCATGATCACACTCAAAATAATCTGCTCCCTAACCTTACCTGGCACTGAAGTCAGGCTGATGGGCCTGTAGTTCCCTGCACCTGCCTTCCAGGCCCTCTTGTAGGTTGGCATCACACCTACTAATTTCCAGTCAATTGGAAACTCCATGGTCCACGAGGACTAATGCTAAATGATTGAAGGTGGCCAGAAGAAGAAACAGAAGAAACCTGAAAAAAAGGAAGAAAGGAAAGGAACTTTTCAAGAAACTCTAAAAAGGTAAAAGGAGAGAAAAAAACAAGAGAGAAATTGAGCTGGATAATTTATTCAAGTTTTAACCCCTCATAATTTTTTTTTCTTGTGCTATACATAATTTTAAACAGACCTTTTATGCTCTGCAGAAGTCCAGTAATGACTCCAGAATAGAGAGTATGATGACAATTATTTTGAAAGAATGACTACAACTTATTTCATATGGTATTTTTTTTTTAATTTCATGAAGTAATTAAATTTACGGGCTAAGAATGAATTTTTTTTTCTCGGTGACTCCTTGGAGGGGAGCTGACTTTCAATTCAACAGTTTCTAAGAAGATGGAGAGAGGGAATAACTTTTCTACAGCAGCAATGTCTTTTTTTATCTGTAAGGTTGATTTACATGAGAACAGATTGAATGAGACCTCAGTTGGATTTTACTGTCCCATTAGCTGTTACACCTGTTTTTATTTTATTTTATGAAACATGCTTTGCTTTCTCTTCAGAGAGAAAATAAACATATGCCTTACCCTACCATTCATAATTAATTTTTGTGCAATACTGAGTACTAACTCCGTAATCTTGCAACAATAATATGTTGATTGTGGTGAAGGAGAGAAAGTTGTAATCAGCCCAGAGATTTTTCTTTCAGTAACCTCCAATGATATATGATGATATCATACATCATTATGGTATCAAACTTCAGATTGTTCGTGAATGAAGAAAATCCATCTGAATCTATTTTAATGGTATTTGCATTCAATCTATTTTGTGCATCAAATGGATTTAGAATCAAAGAATCACAGAATCGTTTGGATTGAAAGGGATCTTATAATCATCTTCTTCCAACCCACCTGCCATGGGCAGGGACAGCTTCTCCTAGGCCAGATGCTCAGATCCCCATCCAGCCTGGCCTTGAACACCTCCAGGGATGGGCCATCCACCACTTCTCTGGGCAACATGTTTCAGTGCCTCACCACCCTCACAGTACAGAATTTCTTCCTAACATCTAATCTAGGAAGTGTCCTTATTTTGTCCTGTTACTACAGGCCCTTGTAAGAAGTCCCTCTCCTTCTTCTTTGTAGGTTCCCTTCAGGTACTAGATGATACAAGCTCTCCACAAAGCCGTCTCTTCTCCAGGCTGAACAACCCCAACTCTCTCAGTGTGTCTTCAAGGGACAAGTGTTACAGTCCTGTGATTAACTTAGTTGCTTTCCTCTGGACCCTTTTCTACAGGTCCACACCCTTCCTCCATTGGGTTCCCGAGAGACGGAGAAAAATTGGTATGAGGTTCAATAGGGCCAAGTGTTGGGTCCTGCACTTGGGTCACAACAACTCCATTTGCTCCAGAAAAATGTTCCCAGAATTCTGGTGAAAGAGAATTCAGAAAAACTACCTCTAAACACCACAAAATGCATGATATTTCTCTCGTTCTTTTTTTTTTTTTTTTTCCCCCTCATTAGAAATGTAGTCTAGTGTTTAAAGCTTTCAAGACTATGTCAGTTTCAAAACTCTCAAGTATTTCAGAATGGGTTTTAGGTCTCCAGCTAGTCTAAAATCAAAATCCTGAGTTTGAGAGCTGCTCTTGAAATACCAGGTCAGTATTCAATACTTAAGTCCCTAGTTCTACCTCATGTAAAATGCAATCAGGGTCCAAGTATGAAGCAGAGATATGCCCTGTTGGATTCTAGGGGAATGAAGTGCTGTCTTCAAGCACTTAAAAGTTTTGTTGGTGAGTATGGCCAGTGTAGCAAGAAACTGCAGCTGAATTATTTTGGAGGTGAGTTGAACTACTTTCAAATAGCATTGTCCCTGTCTGTCTTCTGCCTCCCTCCAGCCTAAGAGAAATTTGGCATGGGTGTTATGGAAAAACACTTGTAAAGAGAAAAATGTCATATTAGTAAAAACCCATGCAATAAGATGGAAGGTTTAATATATGCTTTTCTCTTTGGTCTTCTTCCAAGACAGATTTTGGCCAAAAATGAAACACCAAAACAAACACAGCTTCTTGGTAACAGTAACTTCTAATATCAAGTAAGTAAAAATAATATGTTAGGTAAAAGAGAAGCAACTGTTTTGGTGCAACCAGTGTACAAAGAAGTAGTGCTCTTTACCTCTGACACCTTGTGCTTTGCTCTAACAGGGAAACAATTGCTTTTCAACAGACAGCATCAAAGCATAAATGAGGTGCAAGCAGACAGGAGGTAAGTTGGCCCTGTGTTTGAAGCCGCATGCAGGTGTTTCCAGCTGACAGACTGAGCTTCTGCAACGTGCTTCTCAGAAGTACAGCCCAGACTGCAGCACTTGGTCATGGCTGTTTTGCCTGACAGGTTCTAAGTTCTGCTTGAGAGGGGAGAGGCTGGCAATACAGTATGAATCCAGTTCAACCTTGATTTAGGACTGCTTTCATTCAGTTATGAAAAGATGAATGTTTAACCTTTCTCTTTAGATTTGAAAAGTTTGGGGTTTTCTTCTGTAATTCCTACAATACAAGGCTTCAGCCTTGTCATGCTAAAAATCTTTACATTTCAAAAAAATGAGACTGGTATGTCTTTTGTAGGAAATGTATCTCTGACTGTTGTTTGGCCAGCTGTTTCTTATTGTCTGGGGAATGAAAATTTGGAGTCCTAAGGCACAAGCTACTCTTACAATAGCCACATCTGTTCTGATTAGGTAATGCCCACTAAAAAAGACTTGTTGAAGAAATGCAGAAGTGTTCATTTATTCAGATGATATCATATTTGGGTCTGAGGAAAGCAGTGGCTCTGTTCAACAAGTATTTCACTTAAGAAGGGTCAAAATTTTGAGGATGGAAATGGATCTACAGAAGGCATCAGCAGCAGAGCATGAAGACTGTATTGATACCAAAGAGTAATCATATTATATGTCCAATATCTCTCAGGAAACAGCTGTCACTAATCTTTACTTACAACAGATTGCTCTACTAATTCCCAGGATTAAATCAGTGTATGGAAACCCTATTCCCCTGAACTGTACTGGTATGCCAGCAGAAACAAGGAAGGGCAATTGCTTCCCAGTCCAACACTTTTCAAGAAAACATGTATTGTTTTCCTTGGATTTTGTGTAATGAACTAGCAGGTCCCAATGACAAATATATGCCATTTGATTCTGAGAAGATGGCCAAATCAAGCTATCTAAAGTCTCACTAATGTGCAGAGAAAGGTACCAGAATCAAGGGCTAGTTACAGCAAAGATGGCACCACAGGACAAATATATTTGGACCTGATGAGTTACAATAATTCAGAAAGAAGATCTGTTCTGATTACGTGTCCAATATTTCAGAAGATAAAAGAGGAGAGATTCACCCTCAGCCTGACCACTGACTGAATAGATTCTGTTTTCACATGCAAGGTTGGGAGTCTTTTTAGAAAACATCCCATTATCTCACCCTATGTGCAGTTGGCTTTCATAAATGTGAAATGCTGTTTTACATTCACAGTCACCACTAAGTATTTCACACACTTAGCATCTCCCTTATCTTCTCTGTAGCATGTGGGCTTCCTCTCAGTGGCAGTACACTTGAGTAAAGTGTAAAAAACCATGTGAAATCTGTCTAAAAACGATTGCTGGAGGCATTTCACTTCCTTGTTCAGACATGGCAGATCAGTTATCAAATCATACATGAGAACAGTTGTTCTGACACTTTAATTCTTTTCCTTTCCACTTTCTACCTTGGTAAGAGGAATTATAACCATTCATATGAGGACTTATAGGAAATTAAATTGTTTTAGTTACTGTGTATACGTGACACAATTTGCCATGGAACACAAGGAAGAAGCCTCTACAGATTCCTTTTTTTCAGAAGGAGCTCTGTACCCTTGCTAACATGAAAAGATTGAGAAAGCTCAGGAGTGCTTAACTCCTTCACACCATTCTGTTCAGACCCAGAGCTGCCTTTTTATTCACTTTCACACTTTCATCCAGACAGTTTAAAAGACTTGCGGTTTGGGGTATAGTAATTCTTGCCGTTTGCAGCCAGGTGTTATATTGCTATTGTTCATGACACACCTGGGAGAGGAGAAACGCCTGTAACTGAATGGATAATCAGGCTTTAATCCTCAACTCTGTGTTAGCTTGGTTTGTTGCTCCTGGATTCAGTCAAGTATGAAAAGCATTTCTTATCTTATATAGACTTTATCATATTAAGGATAAATTGCATCTCAGATAATATTTTCCTTCCAAGGAGTAGACGTTTTTCCTCCCTCATGTAATTCATCAGAACATGATGAAATTGACCTTAGTTTTGATAGCATGAATTTACTTTTATGGCCTAATTCAAGTCTAGTGTAGGATAATAAGACTTTCATGTAGCAGAGGAGTAACAGAAGTTTGATCATGTGATAGTTTGACTTGTCTCATATGGCATTCTGATAAGTAATCTATGAAGTATCGAGCTGGTGAAACTACAGGTAGAAGGCTTCCAAGCCTTCTTGTTGGAGAAAAAGACAAATTCATAATGCTTGCAACTATTTGATAAAACACACCAAAACAACAGAGTGCAATTCAATATGGATGAATACCAAACACCACTCTTGGGAATAATCAATTGCTACAACAACAACAAAAAAAAAAACCAACAAAACAAAAACCCAATCTGCTCATCAATAGGTTAATAGCAAAGAATTTGAGAGTTATAAAGGTTCAAAGCTGAATATCATTTAAAAAACCTGTGCAAATGGAGGAGAAAGGAAAGCCCATGCTTGGGTGAACAGACAGGGATGTTGTGTGTTAAGATTCATTCCTCTGTTCCTAGCATGATAAGACTTTGGTGAGATTGCTGTGTCCGGCTTTCTTTAGGTACCACAGGTAAAGAAGAATGTAGGCCAGCTGGGAGAAAAGCCAGAGAAGATTAGCAGGAATGATTTAGAGATATACAAAACATGACTGTTAGGGAGAGAACTAAAATTTTGGGATTGTTTATGCTAGAGCAGAAAAGACCATGATAAATCTTTCAATACATAAAATATTGCTGCAGAGCGGAAAAGGTTATGCATTCAGACTGGTACAAGAAGTTACAGGTTGTGCTACAGCAAGGGAGATTTAGGTAACATTTTAGGAAAATATTTCTGAAGACAAGAATAGTCATGCACTGGAAAAAAAACGTGGAGTATTGAGGGAGGAAGGTTAGACAAATCTCTCTCTTAAATTATGGAAGTATATCTAATTATGTTCCATCTGTTCTGACCTGAAATGATGTTTAGTGGCTATGTTACTATTATTTGGAAACTCAGTAGAAATAGGATGCTATATGTAAACAGAGACCAGAGACCAGAAAAAAGCATGAAAAGAGAAGTTTCGGGAATATTTGTTTCATATGTTGCCCCATTAGATGCTGGTGTAGCTTTGGTACTAAATATTCTAGATTAATTCACTGCCATTAAAGGACTCTAGACTTTTGTTTGCTCCTGTTTGGCCTTTGCACAATAACATCCTTTTCCCCCCCTTATTAGCATTGCAGCATGTATTCTCCTTTCCTAATGTTGCCTATATTTCTGAAGTGCAATCATTAGTGAGCAATAGTGCACAATAATCAGTTCACTAGTTTGTGAATAAATAGCACCTCAGCCTCCAAACTTTTTTTAGGTGCATTCATACTATTTATAAATGTGCACTTTAGGTCTTCAAGGTAGAAATCAATAGATAACTTGAGGCACTGAGTCTTTCTTTGTGTGAGATATCTTTGGACTTGCCCTCTAACCAGGAGTTGAACATATTTTTCTTCTAAAACTACATTCCACACAGAGTGTCCAGGAGCCAAATGCTGTCTGTCCATAGCTGTGTGATACTATATTGGCTTACTCAAACGGCTCTGAATGCTTGTGGTTTTCTGTGGTCACAAGGGACTACTACTCCAAAAGCCACATTGTGGAAATAGCAAACACTTTGTCACTATGGAAGTTCTTTACTTGCCTCTCCCCCTCCTGTCTGGAACCTGAACTAAACCTGCGGTCTGACAACTGAAAGACCAGCTTATATCTGTGAAATACAGATCAGACCAAAACATCAGAATGGCCAGAACAGAAAGAGCAACACTCCACCGTCTGCTGCCAGTCTCAGTAATGTTGCTGCTTTGACCAACAGTTCACAAGAAGTATTCTCAAAATTAAAAACAACAAAAAAGGTTGCTTACCCTGCTGTAGTTTTTATCATATGGTAAAAAGTCCCAGACTTCTGCATGTTTTGGTGCTGTCAGAAAGCATAGACTTAAATGGCACTTTAACAGAGGAAGAAGGGCAGCTATTCCACAGTTCTGTAGGGTAAATAAACATTAATTTTCCATATTGAAAGCAGAACTATTACAGAATATTATGCAGTGGCCTGTGAAACATGGTTGCCTGGCTAAGATCCTTACACAGCTGCAGTACTTTTCCACCTCCTTCCTCAGCCCTCAGGGTCTCCTCTTGTGCTTCTGTTCCTCCAAATCCTAATTACACTTTCCTAATAAGTCTGATGCACTGATATTGTTTGGGTGCCAGCTGAATTTCACATGCTATAATGTTCTTGTGTATATGGCAGTGCTTGTTTGGTGTGAATTTTATAATCTTAGGAATTTTCACAATTATTTTTGTCAGGAACAATGACAAGTTTCAGCCCCTCAGGATTTAGAGGTTGCCAGAAAAACTGTTACAGGCTGACTAGAAGTAAAGTCTGTGGATGGTTTTCTAAGAATAGAGCTTGAGAAGAAAGAAACATGCTTGTTTTACTCTAATTGCCTTCAGAAACACTTGGTCCTGGTACTAATTACTTTGGCTTTGAAGACTGTATTGTCTTCACCTCAGTATTTTTAAAAAGCTCTTTATTGGAGTTCCTGTCACTACTCTCCTATCCAGTCCCTGTTCTGAGACTGCAGCTGAGAAATGTGCTGTCCTGTCTGCTTGTGAAGTCATATGTCTGTGTTACAAAGTCCCTTTTGAAAAATAACATTTTGCATTTTTAATATCCAGGTAGCTACTGAATTCACATCTATTTCTCACTTGTGCATTCATATTTCTGGTTAAGCTCAGGAATTCCAAAAATAATATCTCAGAGGAAAACTCAGAAGCTCATTGCTTTTGTGGCTTTTTTCACTGAGGCCAGTTTTAGCCCATGTTGCCAACGATCAGTCTGTACACTTTAGTTCTATATTGTATACTTAAGCTGTGTGTGCAACAAATGATGTTTTCTTAGCCTCTCCGTACAGCTTATTAAACAGTGGTTGGAATACTTCCATCTGTAAAGCAAAACCTTTGGCATAAATAATATTGTCATTTGGATAGGCTAGACATACTTTTGCAAAGTGACCTTGTAAAAATATTGTCTGAGGTATGACTGAGCCTAAATTATATGACAGTGAGGTAGTATATTTTGGTCTCTCTGGTATATGAGGTCTCATCTTGTAGCACTGAAACCACCTGAAATTAAACAAAAAACAGTAATGTGCATCAGATTTAGAAGCTGAAGAAAGTTGGGCTGAGTTTTCAGGGTTTTTAAAATCTATTTGCAGACTTTTATGTAAATTCTTTGTTTGGCAAAGGCAAACACTGCTTACTGTGGTTTCCTGTCTGATGATTTTTGTCTTTGTAAAATAAAATTATATGAAACACTGGGAGGAAAATCTTCTGACTATGTTATAAATGTAAGTAAATCTGGAATAGTTGGGTCAGAATTATTTTTTCCTCTCCCATTTACAGCTCTTTCAAATGCTTCTCCGTTGTCATTAGGGATAACCTGGTTGTTTGGGTGCCCTGCATAAAAACATCTTGCACAAGATGCACAAGACGCCTATTTCTGTTTCCCCTCAAGGGTCAATCATCTTAAAAACTATCTTCCTAATATGTAGGGCAGGGATAGGTGTTATAGTTAATGACACCATTTACCAGCTCATGCCCCTGAATCATTATCCAGATGTTCATAATTACCATCTTGCCAAGTCTACTCAAACGCTTAGGACCAACTCATGCTCTGACATTTGAAATAATTCACGCGTTTAATGTGTAAACTTATTGGTTTGTATAATCTACAAATGTAAGGAAGAGCATACTGTACCTGTAATGGAAACCTTTTTTTAAAATGACTGACCACATACTGGTGGTTATTTTCTGCTGTTCCAGTGAAATAGCTTTTGAGATGGAAGGATGCAATACCTCATAACAGAGGTCAGACCATGCTTCCCCAGACTGTAGAGAGTCTCTGTTCAAGCAGGTAAAGGAAGTATCCTTTGAATGCAATGCTGTATTAAAATCCGACTCAGAAGTTACTTCTGAAGAAGAACATATGTGATCTTGGAACCAAGTTTTCAATAGTGGCTGCAAAAACGTGATCTTCCAGACTGTGTTCAATATAAAGAGGTTCAGCTTTCAGTGCTTTATTGCTGCCAAATAAAGCTGCCAAAACTAAAGGCTATCCTAGGGCTATTCTGTAACTGTGCCCTTTTACTACTACAAACAAATCACAGAGGGCAAGTGTACAGCTTAAATAACCTTATGAATATTGGACTGGACTTTCAAGTCTGTAATTCCCAATGACAAAGAAATATGACCATCATATCTTGCTTTGTTCCAAAGCCAGTGCATTTCATAAATTAGAAATAGGAACCATAGTAAAAGCTGTTCATATCAGGACTTGTTTTCTCTTCCATGTGATCTTCTAGGTCAAAAAGTAAAAATTTCCCATCTACTTTCCCTACAATTAAATTTTTTTTCATTTAGATTTGGTGAATTCAGTTTGAAAATTTGGTTAATTTTCATTAGAATTGGTGAAAAGTCATAAAAATGCAAATTTTTTCTGATGTGTTGAGGTTTAGGATCTTTTTTTTTCCCAGAAGGTGCTGTCTTATCTGCAGTCTTCTTTCATGTCTATAAATTTAGAGTTGTTAAGGAAGGTTCTTGTGCTTTTTTAAAACAGTACTTGAAGAGTAGAAGGTTATTAGTACCAACCAATTTGTGTTTTAAAAACAGGCTTTAATTATTTTTTTCCCCAAAAATTAGCTTTCAGGCTTTTGCACTGCTTTGGAGTAATGCCAGACAACAATTTTAGGTTACAATCAGCAGATCCTCATTCTATGGCCACATAGGGTATAATGTTATTTTGGTATGTGTTTCAGGAATAATAATTAAAAAAAAAAAAGATATCTAGAGGAAGTGTTTAAATCATAAAAAAGTTTAAATATAAAGTCTACTCTCTGAAGCTTTGGCTTCATGTTTTTTGCATTTGTAGTATGTACAGAATCTACGCATGCACATAATAAAATAAAACACAGCTTCAGCTTTTGTGTGTGACTTGTCTGGTGGATTACAGATTCTCCAGCTCTGCACTGGGAAGCCAGGAGACATACAGAGAGCTGGACAGGACAGCAGGGCAGAGGCTAGCTATAAATGCAAAAGCTATCGAAAGGTTGAGGAGGGGAGGACATAAATTCTTTATCTGGCCCTTCGTAAAAGAGGCTGACAGGGAAAACATGATGACGAGAGAAGTGGTGATGAACTCTGTGGAGGCAGAAACCAATTCCTATGTGTCTTTGTGAGATGCACAAGAAAGACCTCCACAAGTGTGCAGTAGCTTTTTAAACACACTCTTCCAATCTGTGACTTACAAATGAAACTCATACTGTATGAGCAGGTTCTTAAAAAAAAAAAGAAGTGAAAAATCAAACGGAAAACCCCATCTGTGATGGATACTGAAGCAGAAGTGAAATGCTCCTAAGAAAAAGTACTCTGAAAATGAATTCAGAGGAATATTTTGTTGTGACAGCAGCTGAGGTACACAGGCCTCCTGACAGCCTGTGTGCCACCTGCCCTGGGTGCCTTGCAAACCAGAACTTATCCATCAGAGAGCCACCCTCTAGGTACAAGGTGTCTGTCA
Source organism: Machaerirhynchus nigripectus (assembly GCA_013397975.1). Taxonomy (NCBI): domain Eukaryota; kingdom Metazoa; phylum Chordata; class Aves; order Passeriformes; family Dicruridae; genus Machaerirhynchus; species Machaerirhynchus nigripectus. Next base: position 609,737 of record VZRQ01000602.1, read on the forward strand.
GTTTGCATGTGGAATTTGTTACTATCAAGCTGGAATGCAGCACATCTGCCCAGAATAACCAAGGGAATCACTTTATGGCATTAAACTGGGATGTAGCAAACTTCTGGTACTTACTATACCAGTAGGGCAGGAGGGCGCTATAAGATACATTCAAGAACTTTACATTCTCTGCACTGTATATCCGCCATCAGGAACTTCATAAATGTAGCCACTAAATGATCAGCTCATTCTTTGTTACAGTGAAAGATGTAAGCAAATACCTATATCTTTTACTGAGAATACACAGGTAAGACGTCCCCTCATCTTCTAACAGCCCAAGTCTCTCATCATTTAAGTAATGACAGATGCACGCATCTCTGCCAGAATGAGGCAGAGTCTGGAGCTATGCTTTCTGTCTGAAGCTAGTTTTTGTGTTGCCAAAACATAATTGTGTCTTTTGCAAACTTGATGTCCTCTAGACGAAAGCAGACAACATTGGTGTGTAGTTATTTTAACCATTTTAGTTCAGACACTCTTCTGCTGGGGAAATGAAACAGTATGGGAAAAACCTCTTCCCAAACCTGCTCATGCTGGAAGCCAGCAGCTCAGGGAAAGCTATGTAATGTGGCATTGCAGACTACATCCCTAGCAGGCTAGGCATAGTGGCTATTTGACAGAAATAAACCAGGCTGTTGCAATTCAGGGTTTTTTTAGCTCCAATGCAAAAAGGGCACATTGTACTAGCTGTTGGCATCACTGACAGGATTTGAGGCAAGCCTTTAAGCTCTGCTTGAGGATCTTGCTATTACCAGACATGGCCTAGAAGGACCTTATCTACTCAAAATCCAGCTGGTTTGGAAATGAAAATGTTGACTTTAGAACATAATGCTATCTGCAAGGAAAAACTTTTCCCCCACCCCTTCTTTTCATTTAGGTAAGTCACATTCCCTCTTACGAAATGAAAGGCTCCATTAATGCTTGTATTAAAAGAAAGGCAGGGATGACTGGAAGGAGATGTCTCACAGAACATTTGTCAACACTGGCCCACTGTGTTGGTAGCAAAGCTGATGTATTGAAATTGCAGGTTAGCTGCCACTAAAAAATTGGTAGACCTTTGGCAGATGTAACTCAAAATTCAGTCATAGTCTGGGCTTACACCATTTTTAGCTTAATGTACTGAGTAATCAAAAAAGCAGGTGGTGATGGTGGGGAAGCAGAGCATACCCAGGAATTTTAAACACTGACTTGTCTACAGAAAGGATTACATATCAGTGTTGCGGTTTGCATCTTCAAGCTGGGCAATCTGTGCACGTAACTAGCATTTTTCGTAAGTAAAGCTTCACAAACAACTGTTAAAACACTGGTTTTGTATTACTAGTGCACAGACAAATGTTCCTAGCTGTATGTTGCAACTATGTGGAGATGACGCTCGTGTTATAGAGACAGGTGAGGGGGTGGCCATAAGGGTGGACATACAGGATGCTTAATAAAGATTTAAGAAAATATAATCACTCAAAAATCTCATTACCATAGAACAAATTCTTTCTTCAGCCACAAAACCAACCGCTCCTTCAGTTTTCAGCTACTAACCTAGCTCAATATGACTGTTTCACAGAAGGAGACACCTGCCCACATTTTATTTCCTACTTGATTTTTTCAATATTGACAAATAAAAGGTGTAACTCTGAGCACACACATTTCACAGTCTACAAATACTGCTATGCTGTACCATTCAACATTTCATGTAATTATAGCAATGCCAGATAATGAATGGAATAGGTTTGAGTTAAAATCATTCTGCTAGCCTGACAGTAGGAGAAACAGGCAGGATTGTTACTGGCAGAATGGGAGTTACCTGTGACACTGCAAACTACTTGTTTCAGACAAGTGACATCATTTCAACTTCTTTCTGTGAGGTTCTTATTCTTTGGTGTTGCTTTACCTGAGAATGTACTTCTGACATGAACTTTTCTTAACTTTGCTCCAGATGTCTCCTAAATGAAATACAGAACTACTTATGCTTCAGTGAAATGAATAAAATTTAGACACTTTATCCCATTTCTAAGTGACTCTCAGTTGACTAGTTGTGATAATCTGATTTTCAATGCACACTTACCAAGAAAATGTCAGCATACTTACTGTCTTGTTCTTGTCAGGTTACCAGTCCTGCATATGCAAGGTCCAGAGTTCTCAAACCTCTTCCAACTGAGCAGAGCCCTAACCCCCAAGTTAAGTTTCCTCTTTGTGCTTCTCTAATGCTTGAAACTGGGAATTATCTAATACTCAGAGCTGCTGCAGGTAGTTGGCGAAAAGATTCAGCTAAGAAGGATGTTAATCAACTTGTCCATTTATTTTCTCATGCATCCCACTTTACCTTGCAGAAAAAATATGTGATTAGACCATTTTTTCTGTCCAGGGGCACTAACTGTCCTGGAACTGATGCTCAAGGTTCTTTCCAGATCTAGCCCTCACTTTCATCATGTTCACCACCTTGTCCTCCCCCCCATCTCCACCAGAATGGGGGTTTGATATGCTCATTTCCTGTAATGACTGATTTATGATTTTCTCCACTAACAAAACAATGAATAGAGGTAATAGCATGTGACATTAGATGTTCTTCACTTTGCCAGCAGCAGACTGACAGAAAATGACTTAATGATTAAAAAACTTTGACTCACTAGTTTATGAATGGCCGTGTTAAGGAATGTAACCCTTCTTAACTTCTTTACACCATGGCACAGTATAATTCACTCAGCCTAAGAGGAGGATAATGACAGCTTTATACAGGATCTCACTTCACACCTCCAAGTTTTCTCCTTATCTCAAAGGTTGCACTGTGCATTAAAGCTATAGTCTGTATTAATCTAACCTCTGACATTTGGGCCATATTAGCCCACCAATGCAGGTTTATGTATCTCACACCTCAAGTCCTATCAAGAAATTTGGCAGTAGCAGCTTGATAAGGACACCATACCTTACTGACCTTGTTCTAAAAACAACATCAGCAAAAACACTGCTCTGGTGGCACTTTTTAATGACCTTGTTCACTCTTCTTTAGCTACTGCCCATTTGGGTAATTCATGTACCTGGGGCACCAGAACTCCTGTAAAGAAGGAGCAATGAAAATTCCTGTTTATCTGTAAAAATATTAACACTCAGGGTTGTAAAAAATGCGGAAAACTTATAAACTGGAAACTCGAGCTGTTCAATTTTAGATGGGAGAATAACTGTTAAAAGCAGGGTCATGTCTTTAATGAGACTGATCACATTTTCTTTTGTTTCTGTATTGGATTAATCAACAAACCAATCTTCATTACCTGCTACTTTACAGTGAAAGTTCTACCAAAGAAATGTTTTTGGTATTGCAACAAGTGGTTTAAGCAACCATTACAGCATATTCAGATTCTCTTTTTTTTTATTCATGTGGTATGGATAGTGAAATAACACATCTAAAATGTATTATCCCAGTTCCCCAAGCTGGGATCTGTACTGGAATGTGTATTTCAAAAGAAGGAGGCAATAGCCAGAATCTCAAATTAAACTTCACTTTTTTCAGGAAAGCTGCCACCATTCTGAAAAGTACTGCATCACCTTAATCCCGTGTCAGAGTGGTTCAGGCAGGCAAAGTTTACATGTCTTTAAAAGAATAATGAAAATAATTAAAAATTTACTTTCATAAAATCCTAAAAGCCTGCAGATGGGGTTTCCATCTTCTCACTTCACCCTCACTCTGACAAATTCTCATTCATTATGTTACAAACTTTTTGATTACACAGTGATTTTGACTATTGCAATTAAAACACAGACAAGTCAAGTCAGCTGTTTTATTAAATACGTAATTCTAAAAACCTTTAGAGAGATCGGATAATGAATGCAGTGAGAGCACTTGACACACAACTTAAGAAACAAATTATAGCTCTGCTTCAAAACTGCACAACAGGTTCTTGAGAGATTCCTTTTCACGCTTGTCCAGTGGTATTTTTAGGATCGGCTTACAAAAGAGCCAGTGCTTTATTGCAGTCACTTTCCAAGGCAGCTCTGGCTAGCTTTACACTCCTTTTATCTCCTTTCCTTTTTTTCTCTCATTATCTTCTTGCTTTCTTCTCTTCTCCTCTTAGTTACAGGATTCCGTGGATCATAGATCTCAAAAGTGTCTTCATCCTGCATGCTTGCATCTTTCACCTTTCTGCTTCTGTCTTCGAACTGAAGCACATGTGACATCCTACAAAAAAAAACCCCGAACTCCAACTCAGTGAAAGAATGGAAGCTACAATTTGTAATTATGATATGCATTGCAAGATTTCAGATTTATTTTTGGGCATAACAAAAAAGAACTGACCTGGGTTTCTTATGTTGGTGTTCTTTTTTAAAAATTCTTAAAAGACCCTTACATTACAAGTTAGTAATTTTGTAAAGACTCCTTCTGAAAAATTCAGCTAACTACAGATAGAGTTGTCTCTGGATTTTATTTCACATACTAAACTCTGTTTTCTTGTCTTTTTCTATTTAGCATATCTTCCAAAATGTATGGCAAATTTTTCCCAGGAACAGGGAGTGTTTCTCAAGTTTTGCTATTAGTCACTTTAAACACCTTTCACCAGGGTGGAGGGTTTTAGAGAAGTGGGGAAGAGCTTACATGGAAAATGCTTGAAATAGGTACACTGAAGATCAAAAGGGGAATGCTTCATGTCCTGCTGCTCCACACTAACTTGGTTCAGATCATGCTTTTTACTTCCCTGAATACCAGACTAAACAAATGCTTTGTTCAATTAAATGTTTTTCCTACTGTTGATTAGAAGTTTTGCCCCCATTAGATATTTCCTAATTTCACCAAATTTCCAATAATCTGAAAACATCACTGTAACATAACTGAGAGGTGCCCCCTGTGAACCTCAGGAGGTTCAACAAGGCCACGTACTAGATCTTACACTTGGGTCAGGGCAGCTGCTGATATCAACACAGGCTGGAAGGGGAAGGGATTGAAGCAGCTCTGCCAAGAGGAACTTACGGGTGCTGGTGGGTGAGAGGCTGGACATGACCCAGCCATGGGCACTCACAGCCCAGAAAGCCAAACGTGTCCTGGGCTGCATCCAAAGCAGCACGGCCAGCAGGGCCAGGGAGGGGATTCTGCCCCTCTGCTCTGCCCTGGTGAGACCCCACCTGCAGTGCTGCATCCAGCTCTGGGGTCCCAGCACTGGAACTGCTGGAATGAGTCCAGAGGAGGCCACAGAGGTGATTAGAGGGATGAAGAAACTCTCCTGTGAGGACAGACTGAGAGTTGGGACTGTTCTGAAGGCTCTCAGGAGATCTTACCATAGACTTTCAGTACACAACAGGACTTTATAGGACAGACTCTTTAGCAGGCCCTGTTGTTACAGGACAAAGGGTAAAGGTTTTAAACCAAAAGAGTGCAGATTCAGATGAGATATAAGAAAGACATTTTTTAAGACAAGGCTGGTGAAACACTGGAACAGGTTGCCCAGAGAGGTGGTAAATAATTTTTTCAGGGCAAACTCGTATGTCTAGGCAAAACCCGCACCTAATATTTGGATTTTGTGTGATCAGTTTCAAAAATGTCTTTGACTTTGATGGGACAACTTAAGACCTGTGCTGATCTGAATCTAAGCATATCAATCTTTATAGCATGTCTTTGTCAACAGTTTTTGTGACACAAAATCCAGGAAAAACAAGCAAGTTTTAAAGGAAAGTTTTGGGGCAGATGAAATACTGCTATATCGGTGTCTTGCAAGACGTAAGATGTTCTGAATTAAACAGTTTTCAAACAGCTTTAATGCAAATCTCCATACATAAAGAAAGGGAGGGAGAACCAGCTCAGTTACTGCAGATTACAAGACAATACTATTAAAGAAGCCAGAAAAAATTCAAAGCTATAGACCACATGGGACCTGCTTGAATGCCTTAGAAAATTCCTAAAAACAAAAACTGAGAATTTTCATCACAATTGATACTGGGCATGTGCGTTTAAGAGTTGCTTCCAGTGTAAAAAACTTAGGTAGTTTATGACCCTGTCCACACTACTAACACCCAAACTTATTTTTTTTAGTCATCTCTATAATTCAGAATAACATAATGTACCATCTGAGTGACTCATGGTTGCATATTTGTAGTTTAATTATAAAAACATTGTCTCACAGTGGAGGGACTGAAGTAATTTATTTTAGCTAACATGCTTTCTGCATTTGTCATATTCTTCTCAACTTATTAAAGATGAGTACACATATCAGATCACTCTATCGTCTGAAATAAAGTACAGGCCTAAGAGATGGAGTCATTCCTTGGTGCTCGGTTTTAAAGTGTGTTATAGGAGTGTAAGTAGAAGTGTAGTCACACTAAGTCCTTTCACCAACTTAGGTTTTCCAAGAATACTACAGCACAGGACATAACATGCAGGATACAACTAATAGGAATTAAAATTAAGTACATCTCTAATTCTTGGGTCAGGCCACACAGTGTCCCAAGTAGTTTGAAAATTAGATGCAGTAGATTCCGACTAGGCAATATTTACTTCTCCCCAAGAGCTGAAAGAAGTCATAGTCTCTGACTCTTATTCATAACTTTCCACTAAGATATTCCCAGCTGGGATTCAAAATAAGCCAATATTAATAAACTTTTTGATATTCCCAGAATCAATTTTAGATGCAGCATCTCAGAGGTAAAGCAAAATAAACACAGACTGCAGTGGAGATTTTAAGAAATATTTTCCTTTTGTGAACTTAAGCTTATTTTAGCAAGTCACACATATATTCACAGGTAGACCTGTTCTGCATCTATATAAATGGTAAATCACAGTGAATACTGTTTTTAAAAAGCAATTAAAATTGAGTGGTTTTTCAAGGACCACTGGAAGCATTTAATAATTATTTCTATATTAAGCATTTGAATTTAAACTTATTTTACTCAAGTTCCTCCAACAGAAGTTTGCATTTGTGTAATTTTCCAAGTGCAGAGTTAGGGTGTAGTTCCACAAATTTCATAAGACTTTTCCTTGTTCAGTTTATAGCTCTCTTTCCTTCTGCATACTCCTGGGTTCAGTGAGGAGCTGGCTGCCCAGTCAAGTTTCTGCAGTCACTCTGCTGAAAGCAGTAATTTCATCTCTTTAACTCTGGTCTTCAGGAACGCACTAACTTGTGCTTATCACTGATTGGTGACAGCTCATTTTATATAAGAGAGATATTTAGTTTTAAAGTACACTTTTCTTCAAAATTTAAAGGATGAGAGGTAGTCAGTTCTACCAAGCAAAACTCAAAATAAAACAAACCCTAAGTTTTGCAGCTTAGTTTCTTTTGCTAAAAATTCTTAAAATAAAATAGCTTGCCAAAACTGATGACTCTGGGTTTGAAGTATCTAGGTGTGCAAGTTGTTGTCCTTCTTTAATAGAAGACATAATCACAAAATTATTTTCTTAACACCTTTTATTAAGAGTGGGCTGCAAATCAGAATGAGCAATCTTTGCATGGATTTATTGCTGAAGAGGGTTGATTTTTACCCTGACCAGATGACAGCATCCTACAGGTTGACCATGGTCCTATCCCATGTAATGGGGGAGCAGCTGTTCTGGTGCACTGCATTTCTTTCCTTTAGTGTTGCTATAGAACACTCAGTAGTTGGCTCTCTTCTGTATTCCAAAAATGGAATGTCTTGAAATGTTAGACTGCAATACCCGAATTAATTTAAGACAGTTTCAGAGACAGCACAGGATTTCACAGCTATGTGGATACTCTTACGGCCTAGTGATATTCTCAGGTCAGCAAACAGACCAGGCTCTTTTGAACTACTCTAGTGAGATGGTACTTGTAAGAAAAGATATGATATACTGTAATCCCTCTGATTTTGAGATGTGTGAGCCATGCACGGGATCTGAACCATATGCCAGCTGCTGACAGGGGTAGTCTTGTTAAGTGCAGTGTAAAGAGAAGCCTGGTAGTCCAAGAGCTTTGGCCTTTCCAGAACCCCCTTTGGGAGAAACTGAAGTGGAAATCAGTGAACTGAATAATTCTGAATCTTGGCAAAAATAAGGAAGCACTATGCTTTTGCTCTACTGATGAAGCTGAAACCTCCAGGTGCACTCATGCATCAGTGATTTTTATACAAACTGAAATGGAAGTGCAAAGCCATATTGCCTAAGACCACACTTCTTTCTCAAACTGATATAGCTGTTGGCTGTTACCACCTCCCTACTGACCCCTTCGAATTTCCTTGCCCAGGTGGCCCTACAGAGCAAATCTCCTGGTGCTTGCAGGGAAGCCTGGGACATTATCTTGCAGTCACCTACATCAGCATTTTAAACAGGAAATCATCAACATGTGTGAGCAAAAGTTAAATCCTGCCAACTCTGCTGTAAGGGTAAGAGCTTCTGGCAGAGCAGCAGTAAATTCTTAAGCAGTTTTAGGCAGATGCCTGCACTTTGGAGGTGCCTGCAAATAACACTGCAGTTGGTGCCATACACCGTGTTTTTGCAGTAAATGCATACAAAATAAAACTAATCATGATGCTATAAAATTTAGAGTATCATAATTTTGAACATTATGGCTACATTTTATGATAGTTATTGGTTCTTTCCATCAGGTTGCTTAAAATGAACACAGAAGGAATAAGTATCTGTGTCAAGAAATTCAGTGTTGCCTCTTGCATTGTATAGGCTGTCTAAAAAAATGGGACCAATATGGACCATAACTACTAGTACTAACATTTGTTTCTGAGTCGAACATGGCTTGCAAGTAACATGCTTTGTATTTTTCTCAATTTCACAATGCATCCCATATTTAAAACAGAAACAATGAGAGGTACTCAAACACTACTGCTTTCTTGAAATTATTTTATTGAAATTATGTTCTACTTGATGCTAACATTTTCCTTCAAATACAGTAAATATTGAAGTGTAAGCATTAACCATTAATGTAGGAAACATTCTAATACTTTCCTTTCATCATCCTCAAGATACCTAGGCAGTGGATAGAAAAGTAACTCAAGTGAACAGATGAGAATCCACAGATCAAAGCAAAGGAGATCTCTCTCCCAAGGAAAAAAATTAGGTTGTTCTGGAAGAATGAACTCACTGGCACTCTTTCCACTCGCAGCAGAGGAGTGGGCAGCACAGGAAGAGGAGGGACATTTGAGAAACACTGAGAGACAGTTAAGAGACTACAAAAGAAAAAACTGAGGAAGGTAAAGGCTAAAAAAAGTATAGGAATGAGAAACAAAAACAGAGAGAAAGAGACTGATCAAAATGTAAATGAAGAAAATTGTCAACTCGCAGTTGAAAAGAAGCATAAATTTTGAATCAAAGCAAGAGAACCAGAGTACAAACAAGACAAGAAGAATGTAAAAGCCATAAAACAAAGAGAATTTTGAAGGAGGAAATACATTAATAACCTTGAATCTTTTTCCAGCTTTTTTAAAACTGAGATGCTACAAGCAAAACAAGCCTCTTGGATCAGGCTGCTGTCAGTATTCCTTGCACAAGCGTGTCCAAGAGCTTTACAAATAATTTTGTAAACACAATGCAGCAGGAGAGAGGAAGTATGTTTATGTCTCTAATGAAATCTGCAACTATCACTAAGTGCTCTGTGTAATATAACTCTGGTAAACCAATTTTGTAGCTTCTGTCTGCCCATCCAGCTTTGTTTTTCTTCTTGTGTAACATAACCTATCATCCCTCTTTTCACGGAAAGGAGTCTTGTAATCCAAGTTTCTCTCCCTTACAGATCATTAAAAGAAAAACAATTTTTTACCAAGTACTTGAAGTAGGTTTTGATTCTTACAGCAATGACAGTTGATATCCTAAGTACCATTATAGACCCAGTCTCAAAGACAGATTCATCCCTTTAATTATCACTGTTTCACACCAGCCACTTCTGTAGCAAAGAAGACGTTTCAAAAAACAATTTCCTTGAGTACGCTTTCTCTCATTAACTCGTAGCACTGGAGCTGTGCTAAATTACCTATGAAAGTCTGTACCTCTGTACTTTGTATTTAAACCTTACACCTTACACTGCCACTAGGCCTGGTTTGCCAAACGAGGTATGATCTTACTTTAACTAAGTTTATGATCAGAGAACCATAGAAACACTGAGGTTGGAAGAGACCTTTTGGATCAACAAGTTTGACCATTGATCCAGCACTGCCAAGCCCACTAAACCATGTCCTGAAGTGCCACATCTACATGTCTTTTAAATACCTCCAGGGATGACTCAGCCACTTCCCTGAGCAGCCTGTTCCTATGCCTGACAACCTTTCTGGTGAAGAAAATTTTCACCAATATCCAATCCAAACCTCCCCTGGCACAACTTGAGGCTGCATGCTCTTGTCCTATCCCTTGTTAACTGGGAGAAGAGACTGACTCACACAATACCTGCTGTGATTGCTACTACTAAGAGATTTCACTCTTTTTTTCATGACTTGTTTTCACCATTCCACATTCCTTGTTTCTCTTTCCTCATCTCCCTTCCTAATGATCAGATATCCTGTCCCTTTTTTAATGCTTTCATAACAGCCTGTATTTTTCATGTTTATTGACTTGATATTTAAAAAGAGAAATAAGGTTTGCTATTCAGATCTAGCCAAGTTCAAATAATTAGTTATTCCACTGAAGTTTCAAATGTTAAAAAAATGCCTAGAAGAGTAGTGAGAAAATAGTTATAAATACAGCTGTGCCATATTGCAGTCTACTTCAAAGATTAACTATTCGCATCAAATACTTACATCGAAATAATATTGTTTCAATCCATGTTAGTGATTATGATACAGTAAAGAGATTTTACACACAAATTTTAAATTTTATTA